>JAFBJT010108436.1:0-17258 GCA_016785325.1 Chascanopsetta lugubris
TGTGTGTGTGTGTGTGTGTGTCACACGCACACACACACACATCTACAGTGTATATATATATATATATATTATCTATATGATTATGAGGAGAAATGAGTTGACTGTACTAAGACGTGTGGGTGTACCTCAGTAGTGGTACATGTATTTTGATTGCATGAGGTTGTGGGTTCAATTCCCTTGCAGGCTCTCTCCATTCATCCTCAAATGGAGCTGTAGAATTGTGGGAAAAGCCACAACTGTGGTGCAGGAAACTTTAGTTTTCTAAAATATTTAAACAGTTTCCAGTTTAAGTGACTTTGTATTGTGTTGATTCGCTTTTCCACCAACAACTCGTGGTGAAGTAGAAGGACCTTCTTTCGCAATTTATAAATATTTCATCCTCTGCTCCGTCTCTTTTTTTTTCTTTATCTTCATCTCCCTCCCTCTCCATCGCTCCTAATTTATTTCAATCTATTTCTCTGCATCACCGCTCCCCCTCCATTCCTGCCACCCTTGACCTTACTTCCCCCGAGCATCACTCTTCCTGCTCTCTTTAATTTGCCTCTCTCTCTCTCCGGCCTCCTCTGCGTCTTCTTCCTCCCCCCTCCCTCCTCTTCGTCACTCTGATTTGCTTAACACTGCAATTTCTTTTCTCCCCACTTCTGCTCCTCATTATCCATCTCTGCCTTTTCACCTCCCTTCATCTGCTCCTTCACCTCCCACACTCCCATGATTCTACTTTTCTTTTTTTTTTCTTTCTTTTGACTCTTTTCCCGTGAATATCACCATCCACTCATTCTGCATCGACTCCAATGTTACTTCATCTCTTTGTCATTTCTGTTGTTGGTCTCTCCACTCATTGCCTCTGTCTTTGTCTCTCCCTCTGACAGAGGCGTCGTCCGTGTGGACGTGAACCTGCAGGATGTGGACATCGACCAGTGCTCCAACAGTGGCTGGTTCGCTGGGACTCACCGCTGTAATCTCACCAGCATGGAGGTGAGTCTGCTCCATGGCTTGTAAATGGGTTCACCACAATTATTCACTATTAGTGATAATTCACTTTAATGAGGTGTATCTCTCCACCTCTTTGGTTTGAAAAACCCATTTATTCATTCATTTATTTTATTCATTATTATTATTAAGATGAAGTCAAACATATTGACTCACAATCGGATTGGAGAGAATTATAAGCAATATTTCTTTATGTTATTATTTTTCAAAAGATTGTATTTGAATGTATTTTAGATACACACAGACGTGTCTATAAAAAGTGGTAAAGGTCACAGTGTTTCCACACCGTATGCATTTGGACATGTCTATTAAGTGAATATGGTAATTACGTCCAATAAAATAAAGGGGCGACATTTCATCTCCTAAAGGTCAAAGGTCGAATTCCTCGCCATGACTCACCATTGTAACTCATCGTAACTCTATTTCCTGAAACATGAGGAGGAGGAGCTTAGAGGAGGAACGTGAGCTCTGTGATGGAACCAGCTGCAGCTGCACATCATGTTTTTAGTCGGGTCACCAGGGGAGGAAGAGACGGAGCAAAGAGATAGCTCTGCATCACTGTCTGTTTGAGTCTTTGTGCGGTCTGCGTTTGTGTGTGTGTGTGTGTGTGTGGATGTGGCCTCGCCCGTGTGTTCGTGTCGCTTGTAACGGCGGCCCTGCGTTGGTTTGATGTTGATGTATCGCAGGAAGCGTCTGCGGCTGCAGCAGATGAGAGGAGCTGCTCAGGCTTGCATGGCATGTCGCTGCCCATGTGATGTATAATAAATGTAGTGTAATGGATTGCAGCAAGATAGAGTGAATAATTCACAGTGCTCTTTGTCTGTGTGCCCCCTCCCTCTTCACTCTTGGTTGTTGGAGGTGGTCATGGACGATGGGGGTGCGCAGGAGCTGCAGGAGGTTTCGGTTCGTTGTGATCTGCTGCTGTTGTTGTTGTTGACATATGCTTCCGTTTCTATGAGCGACTCTCTCACGGGGCAATGACGTGACACCTTTAGTTGGAAAGTCGTGTCATCCAAAAACACGCAAGGAGGCGGAGCACAGGTGGAGCTGGGGGTGGGCCCATGGGGCTGTCGCAGCATCCATAGAACGTGTCGGGTCGACCCGGGTGTCACTCAAGAGGCCACGCCCTTAATTATGCACGATACCAAACCTTGATAGAATAAAAATCGGACAGTTGTCACTGGAAAAAGTAGTTAGTATCAGGCTTTCAACATGTTTCATTAACCTCTAAAGTGAACCATTTCAACACTGGAGTCTATGGGGGATTGACTCGCTTTTGGAGCCAGCCTCAAGTGGCCACCCTGTGAACTGCAAGTTTTTACACCTCCGTATTTACCTCATCCGTCTTGGGCACGACACACTAAGACTTCAGTACCCAACAGTGCTCACAACTGTACATAAGCTGGAGCTTTGATGCAGAGGCATGAATTGGCCGTAACTCGTGGCCCAGATCTGACGCTTGTGAGCGGAGCCTCCTGTGATTCCATGTGGGTCACATGACAGTTTGGGCTGAATCGAGACCAAAACACATGAACTGAACGGGAAATGTGTGTCTGTGTTCGACATCAAACCGTAAAGTTTCTCTTTGTGAACCGTTTCTTGAAGAACTCGGACTTGAGCCATATTTGGCCGTGAGCTGTTCAATGACTCCTGATATAGATTCACTCCAAGTGTTTTCTTCCAGGGGCCTGAATCTGTATGAATTTACGTACATCAAAGCCATTCATCTTGTCCCTCTATGGATTGTTTCATTATGAAGTCA
The DNA here is from genome assembly GCA_016785325.1 of Chascanopsetta lugubris. Taxonomy (NCBI): domain Eukaryota; kingdom Metazoa; phylum Chordata; class Actinopteri; order Pleuronectiformes; family Bothidae; genus Chascanopsetta; species Chascanopsetta lugubris. The sequence continues at coordinate 2,753 of JAFBJT010108436.1, forward strand.
TCAATGGACGGAGGGAGCTCGCGGAAGTATCGACGTAAGCACACATCACAGCTGCGGTGTTTCAAAATAATCCACTCCATGTTCGTTAGAACACGGGAGAATGAATCAATAAGTTCCCTTTACATCTGCAGCTTCCTCTACATTAGTTTGATGGATATTGACTAGCAACCAGTGCTGGATGTTATGTCAGTTGTGTATCTTGCTTCAACATCTAGAGCAGGGTTGTCGAACATACCGTCCAAAACCGGCCCGCCAGAGGATCCAATCTGGCCCGAAGTCAAACACTTACAGCGCAGATGTAGTTTGCTCTTTTTAAAGGCTTTCTCACAGACTCCTCGCTCTTTAACAACCCGGTTTGCGGATCTCGTAATTTCACTCCTGCGGTCGACCTCGGCTGGGCGACCACAGGCTCCTCCTCTCTGTCACCTCAGTCTAAAAACTGTTTATCAGTACACCATTGAAGGAATGAATATCTTTTTTTTTTTTTGCTTGTTCCACCAAATGACGTGGACGTCTTTTTCTCTTCCAATCCTCACATTTGAAAAAAAAAAAAAAAAAAAAAAAAAAAAAAAAAAAACGGCTCATTCTCCATTCTGGCTAAATACATTTTTTGTTAAATGAGCCGTGGAAAGTCTTTGCGAGGATTATTGCTCTTCCCATTGAGTTCAAACGCACCCCGAGGCCCCGTCTCACACAGAGAGATCATAACAAGCCGGGCTGCAGTGCTGAGATGGAGCATCATTTGTTCTGCAGAGAGCAGGGAGGTAGAACAACCTGATCTCACCGAGGTGTCTGAAACGACTTGTTGACTCTGACGGAAGCGCCGACATCGTCAAAACGATGGTAATGGACTTCAATTAAGATCGTGGCTGTTATAGTTCATATGTCCTTTTCCTCGCTCCACACTGTTTTAAATCACTTTTTCGCCTCTGCCAGGCAAATGTATACACATCGTCGGCCAGCTGGTACATTTCTAAATCACGTGTATATTTTTAAAAGTCAACAAATCAAAGGTGGGCCTTTGGGAGCCGCTGTGAATTGGAACGATGAAATGTCCAAATCTCCTGGAAGTAAATTTCGAAACCACCACATCATCTCCCATTTTCAGGCATTTTCCATATCTCTCCTGCACCACAGCTGCCTCACACATAAACACACACACACACACATATATATATATATATATACATACACACACACACACTCACACATACACACACTGTTTGAACTGCTGCAAGTTGCCTGCAGCAGCAGTCTGAAAGGCTTGGAACCACCACACTCCTCAGACACGGTTTAGCCTCGGCGGCCTGAGCCCCGGCCATCTGTGCCAGTGGTTCAAACGGCTTTCATGCAACCGTGGTGGCGACCCCTAGGGGGCGTAACCCTGTCTTTGCCCTGCCACCCTGCATTATGCTCAGAAGGCAGTTTTAGAATTGACAGGGAGAGACATCTCTTACATAAACACAGGGAGGAAGTTACACTGTGAGAGAGGAGATCGCTCACGGCATTTGGTCTTTTTCAAAAACATCAGAACTGATCTGAATCGGATCTGCAGGTTTCTCACAATATCTCCGACATGGTGAAGTTTTGGTGAAATGCATCCTCTGATATTGCCCCTAGTTTGATACAGGCTCATATAGTAATTATCAGCTAGCTTGCAAACACAGTATGAGCTCATGCCGCTGGCTATCAATAGGAAATCTCCATGTCAGATTAACTGCTGTTTGTCCATCTGAGACCAAGAGTTATAGAATATCGGCTGCTGCAACGAAACTTAAAGGTGCAGTGTGTAAGATCTGGTGACCTCTACTGGTGAAGTTGCATATGGTATTCATCACCCCACCCTCACCCTTATGAGCAAGCAGGAGAACCTGTGGTAGCCCTCAGTTTAGTTTGTCCACTCAGGGCTACTGTAAAAACATGGCTTTCCCCATGGAGAGGACCCACTCCTGATGTAAATATACATTGAAGGGCTCATTTTAGGGTAATGGAAACAGCGAGTGTTGCATTCAGGTGATGATACATTAGTAAAAAATTCAGTAAACTATTTTCATCTACAGATAGAAGGTGTGTGTGTATGTGCGTATATACACATATACATACACACACACACACACACACACACACACACAAAACTTAAAAGTACCCCTTTATCTATTGGCTCTCTGTTGAATTTAGCTGCACACGCTTGAGCATCGTCCTGCTTGGATCCAGCCTCTTCCTCCTCTTTTTCCCTTCGATTTGCTCTACTTCCATTTCTTCTTCTTCTTCTTCTTCTTCTTCTTCTTCTTCTTCTTCTTCTTCTTCTTCCTCTGTTCTCTGCTCTGCCCAGAAACAGCGAGGCTGTGAAGGAAGGCGGAATGTGTCACCATGAACCAAACACAAGTCTTCATGCATTATGGATCGTCGGTGGTAGGGGAAGTATCTTACATAAGGAGCCACGGCTTATATAATTAGACATGGGTTTGAGAATGATTAGTGTGGGTGATTTGTGAGTGGATGCATCTGCATGGGGATTTACTTTCTCTCTCGCCCTCTCTCTCTCTCTCTCTCTCTCTCTTTTTCTTAAACATTTTGTTTACGCTTTTTAAATGTAAGTAAACAATACACACCCGATACGTTTGCATATGCATGCGTGTTTTCTCTCTGTGCCGCTGGAGATAAAGAGCTTCAAAGGCAGACTGGTGCTATAATGAGTGTAAAGTGCAGCCAGAGTGAAACAGGGTTACCCCCTCTGTCTCTGCTCAATCAGCCACACTCCTTCACTCCTCTCCTCCTTTGTTCCCACTCTCCGTTTCCATGGCTATTCTCACCGTCCCAAATTCCCCCCAGCCTCTTCATCGCTGGCGACCTCCTCCTCCTCCTCCTCCTCCTCCTCCTCCTCCTCCTCCTCTCTCACATCCCTACCTTGTCTCTATTTTTGGAAGTTGATGAGCTCATCACGCCAGAAATGATCCCTCCATCTGTCATCATGTCATGTCTGTGTTTCCCAGAACGCGCAATCATCACGCGAAGAGGCCAAAGCCTAAATGAGGAGCAACTTTTCCACCTTCCCCTGCATTCATCCACATCCACGCCTGAGCTTGTTTGCAGCCTCTTCCAGGCTTTGCAGCTAATTTGTGGGTTTACCTTCACGTGGACGGCAGCAGAGGAGGCAGCGCTGCCCTTATTTCTGCCTGCAGCTCGGCTGCTATATCAGTCTCTCTCTCTCTCTCTCTCTCTCTCTCTCTCTCTCTCTCTCTCTCTCTCTCTCTCTCTCTCTCTCTCTCTCTCTCTCTCTCTCTCTCTCTCTCATCTGAAAAATTAATTACCTGGACACTGCTGCCTCTGCCCTGCTGCGGGAAATAAAGCCGCGCCGAGCTGGAAAGGGGCATAAATGTAAATATTTATTTTCTTCGCCGCGTCTGTTGTCGTCCTTATCGTCAGCGGCACATTGTGGAGGAGGAAGAAGAAGAGGAGGATTTCAGCTTCAGAAGTCGACGAGGTGCGGAGAGTGAGCAGTAAAAGCAGGATCCTGGAGTTTAGTGTCAGACAGTATTTGTCAGACACGCAGAGCCTCACCAGATCTCGTTTTACCTGCCTCGTCTCCAGCAGGTGTGGGGAAAACAAAACAAAAGGTGACTTGAGGAGCAGCAGAGAGGGAGGATGACTCGTCGTTTGCAGTTTCCTGCTCCCACTCCTGTTTTGTTCTGCCGGCGGCTCTCCGACTCTCCATCTCTCCCCTCTGGGGAGTTTAAAGGTCCACACGGAGAGCAGAGGGTTGAAGTGCTTCAAGACTCCTAGCATCTGCTCACCAGTTGGTTGATGCATGCGCGTGTTTTTTTCTCTGCACTCCATTTCTTTTTCTTTTCACGACATCAAAGGAACCATTAGGGTTTGTATGCGGAGCCTCGTGTCACAGCCAGTTCAAAGCGAAGTGAAGTAGGTGTCAGTGTAAAGAAGCCGAGAGGCTGCTAACAAGGAACCTATATAAAATCACTACACGGGTTTTCAGGCTGGTCCGATTGGTCGACCATGAGATCAAAGCCAATGAGCCGGTTGAATGTAACTCCAAGGTCTCCTCTCCTAGTGGAGCAGCTCATTACATATAGACATAAGATGTTGTATGTGTATGAAAGAATGCAGCATCCTATATTCCAATTTGCTCCAGTACTTCCACTTCTGGAGCTTTTCCACCTGTACTTGAATCAACTCTACTTAGGAAGAAGTACCTGGTACCAGGCACTTTAATACCTACTGAGCCCAGCGCAGGGTCGAGCCGAAAATACGGCGTCAACATCTGCAGGCCACTGATTGGCCAGGCAAAAATAACCTTTTACAGGAGAAGTGCTGATGTGCATTGTATTAGACTGCAGCGGTGTGCATAATAAGGTGGCCACTGAATGTAAAAGGATCAGTAGGAATATGATTCTACTCTTATTGTGTTACTCGATGGATAGAATCTATACTCTATTCTGTTGAATCGAATCTACTGAGTGACACCACCAAACCTTCAGCCTCTCCCCTATGAAGAACCATCACGTAGCATATCTCCAAACCTGCCCCCTGGATTTTGACCAACTACACATCCACATTAAATGATCGAGTCGTTGGGTTTCTAACAATACTCTGCTAAATACACAGCCTATAAGTATCAGCATTTGTACAACAAAGAAACCCTCCTTCAATAGAGTAGTAGGTCAGTGTACGTGGGGTGTTATGCTGCGTACTATACCTTTTTAAATAGAGGCGCGACCTCTTGCATTTCTGCATGCTAGGAAGTATTTTGCTCTTACTGCACTTAAAGTACCATTAGAGAGGTATTTACTATCAGTATCAATGGCTGTGTACAATAGCGCAGGTAGTTTGCAGTATCCTCCATTGGGCTCATGAAGCAAACATGATAGCATGAAGTGTGGAAGGAGAGCGGAAGGACACGGCTGTATATAGGATGGAGAGGAGAATTAGACAGGGTGGTGGTGATGAGGGTGGGGTGGGGTGGGGGGGTGGGGGGGAGTTGGGGAGTGACAGAGGAGAGGGACAGTCGTCGGGGAAGGGAAGGACTCATGCGTCCACAGAGGGAAAGCAGCCACTCTGTAATCTGTTGCCTGCAGCTCAGCCAAACGTACGCAAGAGCCTGTCAAAGCCGGCAGCAGCAGCAGCAGCAGCAGCAGCAGCAGCAGCAGCAGCAGCAGTTGGATGTTAATTGAGCGGGAGGGGCGGACCACCCCTCCACATGTCTGTGCGGGCAATGTGGCGAAGGGCTTCAAGAGAGACTTTCATTCCACTCCAGACACACACACAGTGTCCCCCGAGGCTGCTCCGTCTCTTCCAATTGTTTCTGACTTCACGGTTTCATCAGCTTTGTTTCGTAAAGGTGCAGTGTGTACGATTTGGCGACATCGAGTGGTGAAGATTGTGTCCCTCACCTCACCCTCGCCCCTCTGAGCATGCAGGAGAACCCATGGTCGACTTCAGCTGTCATTAAAACTCAATAGACGTTTCGTGCATCCACCTGTAAGAACAGGGCAGCCTCCATAGAGAGGACCCCCTCCTCAGGTAAACATGCATTAATGGGCTCCTTTAAGGCTAATGGATCAAATATCAAACAGTTGGGCGATTATACATTCATCAAAATGTCAGTATGTAATTGCTTTGTACTATTCTCTGAAGTGACAGAAATGGCCAAAATCGTACACACTGCACCTTTTAAGCTAATGTCCTAGCGGCAGCTCGTGGTCCACCCACCCACAGTCACAGCTCCGGTTCCCACGACGAGCCACCGATCGATAACCGGCTGCGTCTCTCCGGTCTTTGCCTCTCCAATGGAGGGCGAAATCCCAGACTGGGTGAAGTCCAAGTCCGAGGTCTGGACTCCTCCTCCTCCTCAGACGGCTGCTGTTGTCTTGTGAAACGGCAGCAGGCAGATTCTCCACCCAGGGGACTGAGTGATTGTAATGCTTTTAGGGTTTAATGCTTTCAGTTTATTTATAGATCTCTGAGGGACACAGAGTGCTCCCCCTTCTCTCTCTCTCTCTCTCTCTCTCTCTCTCTCTCTCTCTCTCTCTCTCTCTCTCTCTCTCTCTCTCTCTCTCTCTCTCTCTCTCTCTCTCTGCCTCGTTCTCTCTCTTGCCAACTTCCATCTTGGTGTCGTGTTCACTGCTTTTTTTATCAAGTTACACGCTGCGGAAACGGGTTCCGCCGGCCGCAATCCAAACATCACGCCGTCGGATCTGAGAGCTACAGATAATTCATTCTTGGGTTGAAAACATTTCTCTGGTCTGAAGTGTTGTGTGATGGTATCAGGTGATATCATTACACGGTTCCCTGTCAGGGGATTGTGCCTCTAACTGCTTTCCGTGCTTGCATGTTGCACTTTGCGAGCAGTGCCGGCTCCAGCCGTTTGGATGCCCTGTAGGTGACCGCCGATATGGCCTATGCCGAGAGCTGCCTCTGTTTGTGACATAGAAAAGTCCACTTGCGCTGTTACTGTGTGATTTGTAAAGTTAAAGGGACAATGCACATTTCATACATAAACATCTATTTGCATCAAGTCTCCACAAAACCCATCAACAGCTGCGAGTTAATATTCCAGTCCACCGTACATGCACGGATCCGGGCTCAGTTTTTCACCATCCCCCAGGGGCCCCCTTCTTTAAAGATAAGTCTCCCCGTGATTGACAGGGCAACCTTGAACCCTGTTGGCCAAATGGAATTAAACGTCCCCATTCTGCATTCTGAGTGAGGGGCAATTATAAAATACTTTCGGAGCCTCGGCCTGCGGTGTGATGAAGGCCATCCATCACCCCCAGACAAGTCAAACGACCGCTTCACATTCCTTTCATTGGGCCATGCCGCATGAGTGTTGTTGTAAAAGGCGGCGGTGGCGACAGATGACATATGGAGCCGTGTTCGTGCTGCACTTCAGACGTGTTGGGCCACATTAATCCGGTTTTGATGTCGACCCGCTGTGAGGCAAATCTGTTTCCTGGGACCTGAGCCTGACCTCGGTCTGAGAGATGTCTGAGTTTTGGTGATGGAGAGCGATTCTTTTGTAAAGTTTTGTGGATATGCGCAGGTGACGGGAGTCCTGCGTCTTGCAAAATAGAACGAATGATTGATTATTGCACGTGTGTAACGTGGCGGCATCCTTCAGAGTCTGCACTTGTAGACCAATCACGTGTCACTGATGTGAGTTGACCGTTGAGCAATGAGGGTTCCACCATGAGGATCCTTCCCCCTAACAGTTCTTCTTCTTCTTCAGAAGAAGAAGAAGAAATGACATACTTACTTTATATATGTTTCTAGCTGAATGAAACCGTCCTCGTCCGTAGCTCTGAGGTCGGGACTTGTGAAACGGTGACTATCTCATTTCTGTTTGGCAGATGTTTGCCTGCAAATTAAATACAGGGCGCAGTTGACATTGGCGGCCAAGACCAAGTTGTGGCCCAACAACTGAAAAACACCCATTACTGTGGATACATGAACATCCACGACCCTTTGTGTAACACAGGGGTGAAAACCGGATGACTGGGATAATGGTTTATAGGCCCGTACTTACAATGCCGGGACACTAGGGGGAGCCTGTGCGATTTCAAATTGGTTAATTGGAGAGAAGAAGAGGAGGACTAGAGATCAACAGGAGGCAGGAGGTACCTCTGCAGGAGGCACAATGTCTCAACTGGCAAAATTAAGAGAGAAATGAGCGTGTTCATAGATTAAAACCCATATTTACTGGAGTCTTTGCATCCCCTCCTCTCTCCCCCAACATAACCCCCCCCTCTTTTGAACAAGGCTATGGTGAGAGCGTTCAAAGCAAACACACTCAAGTGTTTATTTCACCCTCTTATTTGCTGTGCTTTAAAATGCTCTGGGGAGCCGATAAAGTGCTTGTGTTGTGATAACACAGGCGGATTTAATAAATGCTACTGTTCACATGCACGGGGCCCAATAAAGGCCCAAAATAAGCATGGTGTGGTATCCTTGCTCTCCTCTCTCTCCCTGGGTGCCTCTTATCTTAACGAGTCTCTGCTTGTATTGCGGTGAGCAGAAAAAGAAGTTCACGATCGACACTGATACTGTTTGTTAGTATGTATGAGTGTGAGGGTGCGGCTGATCCATCTCATCTATCCATCATAACATATCAGCTCTGCTCGGTGGATGTTAGAACTACGAGTTGGTCTCTCTCAGTAACTGGAGGCCCGAGGGAAGCTGAATCCTCCTCTCACCACCTGCTCCTCCAGCAGGGACGTGTAGAAACATTCTGGCTCGGCCCCAAGTTCACTTTTGTTTTGGAGGAACTAGAGAGTGAGAGAGAACAGACAGAGCAGACTTCCGCTCCAACCGGTGCCTCTGCGCTTTGTAGACTTTACTTTCACAGTTTTGACCAGAGCTAGAAACAAATACTGACACAGATATGCTCACATTTGTGTGATGGGGCTGCAGCTCCCGAGCCTTGCCTTTACTCACTGACTTTCTATTCTTTCTTTTTTTTTTTTTTGTAAATAAGGAAAAAGAACCACAAATGCAGCATTTGGAGTGTAGAGGGCAATGATAGAGTGAGCACAGATGCCCTTGTTCAGTGGGGTTAACAAATTGAGAATTGAAACAATAATATTTTGCATAGAAATGAAAGTCAAATAAATGTTCATTCCAGTAAACAGCTGATGAAAATATAAATAACGATTACACGCAAAGCAATCATTAAGCAATGTTTTTTACTCTGTCAGCATTTTACCTCCAAAACTAAAAATGAACAGCCACATTGATTGATTGGTTCATTGTCACTGTGCCTGCACCTCTGTCTCTTTCTGCAAAAGTCAGAAACAATGTTCCACATTCATTCAGTTGACCCCTGTGTTGTTGAGTTGTTCAGCCACATTAGACTGTGGATTCTCCACCTGACACCGGTCACATGTCCGAGCTCAGCTCCTCAAACCCTCTGTCTCCATCAAAAAGGAGACGTGAAGTCGCTGAAGTGTTCCGCTCACATTCTCTTCACCAAAAAGTGAAAGCGTGTTCCCTGCTCGTCTGCATTTTTGCGCCACTGCGATAATGATTTTGCGTATCTGTTTACTCTGTCAGCCATTTGCACTTCAGTGAACGTATCTCTACCCTCCTCCCTCCACTGCTGCTCAGTTAAGAGGTTTGGGGCCGTTTGTCGGCTTTGAAAAATCAACTATCTGAGCCGGCAGCTGGAGCTGGCAGACTTCTTCAAATTTAGTGGAAAATACAGAGACATGAAAATAAACAAATCGACAGGAGAAGAGCGGCGGAATAGACTCTGAAATGTCCTACTGTACAGATTTATACGCTTCTACGTCCTAATGGTTATCTGCTATGAGCTGAAATGAGGTTTACGCGGAGGCCTGCGTCCCTGTGCGGCGAATGAACGGCATTATGAGCCTTTCATACGGCAGAGGCAGAGATCACACCGAGGCGAGGAGGCGGGGTCATTCTGTGGGCAAGATGAGATTGCAAACATTTTCTCCCGTCGCTGCGGAGAAACACATTTATGAAACACAATCTCATTCTGCTTTTAAAGGAGCGAGACAGTGAACTTTGTCCCTGACACCTTCCAATAGCGGGATTATGTCAGAGTCTCTTAAAGCAACCGCTCAACATTGACTCGCACTACACGCTGACCGCGGCTGTTTGCCTGTGATTATATTAACTTGAGCTCATTTTCCATCGGTTTTGATTTCCATGCAAACATAAGAGCATTTCATCACACACAGAAATGTAGAAAAGACAGGACAAGGTCACGACAACAGACTTACGAAAAGTGGGTAAGTGTCACATCCCCCACTTCATTCAGCCATGTCTAACTCTGTGTAGCTTTCCCTACTCAGATGTGTGACGCCACAGTTTTATAATGTCCAAAAAAATACTTTTACATCTCTCATAAAATAATAAGAGGTCTCTTACTAGGCGTCTTATTGCATTTTATTGCGGTGTGCAGTGACATTATGCAGAGCTCTCCTCCATGAAGCCTGTAACTGCCCTCAGGACCTCTCCCGTGAGAACCAACACTCTTTACTTTGAGAGGTCAGGGTCTGTGTTCATGCCCGTGACCTCTGACCTCCACCAGCAGACACGTCGCAGAGACGGTGAGAAAGTGTCTGTTTAGATCTGTTTTCGTATTCCGTCCTTCAGCCAAACGGAAAAAGGTGTATGTTTGATGTAGTGACCTCCTGTGGTGAGGTTGCATGATGCAGATTGCTCACCTCACCGTCCAATGACAGAGCTGTCAGTCATCATAAAAGCTCAATGGGTGATTCTTTGTATTTTTTGTTTCTATGATGCACTGGGCTGAACATGCTCCCTGCATGTGTGCTGGCTGCGCAACGGCAATGAATGCTGCAGCCCTGAAGACCTCCACAGAGGAGACCCGCTTCGAATCGGATAATTAAAACAATTCATACAACTACTTCATTATACGCCAATAAATCCATGAGATTACGTATTATAATATTTCCCCAGATAGAAATGGTTTCATATAAATCCTACACATTGGACCTTTAATGGGCTCTTTCCTTATTGCATATGAATATGCACAACATTACAGCTCCTACAATGGCAGGACAAATCATTTTGATTTCCCTCTGGTGGCTGGCTGCAGTGCAGGTCAGACGCCATATAGAACCTCCTCTACGTGAATGGATGGGACACGGATCCAATCAAAAAGTCGAGACGCATGATGGCTATTATATTTTCTAAAGATGGTTTCCGCAACCCACTTCGTCATTATCCAGACAAGGCTGTTTGCGCTAGTGTTTATGCTAATAAATGTGGTTTCATGAAGTTCTTAGATGCTTCGAAAATGGGTTGAAAAGCCGTGGCAGCCGAGGCCAAACCCTTTCCACGTTCCGCTCCCTATGCTAAGCTAAGCTAATGGCTGTCCTCCACCGCCCAAGTGAGGACTTGCTCCCACAACTCGGGCCCTGACTCATGTCAACACGAGCAGAGAATAGACTTATTTCATGTCTCTGATTCTCAAAGCACAAACCACAGTGTTCTCTGCAGCAGCCGTCCCCGCGGATATATATATACTGTTCGTACCGTCGGCACGCGACATAATGCACTATGCATGAACATTCATGTCAAATTCATCCGCTGTGTTTGAGTTTGTTTCCCCCCCCCCCTCTCTTTCCACACGAGTGTGTCTCTGCGTCGCTGCCTGTGTGTCACTCACCGCCTTTCCACTCCAGATGGCGCGTAAGCCCCCCGTCGCTCCCACGCTTATCGATGCGAGCTGGATTTATGCAGATGCGCCTAAATTCCGCAAACAACCCTTAATTCTTAATTTAGATATTAATTAGTTTCCCCGTTACTTGGCAAAGCCCCGTGATTTCCCCCGACAGCGGGCTTGTTTATAACTGGGGCGTCTGCTGCCTCTCAGCTGCAGAGGAGCATGTCGACCGTGTACAGGAGGCTCAATAACATGATTGAAACAAGTTCATTAACCGGGACCCGGCGCCGCAGCCGCGCCGAGAGGAGCCGAGTCGTCGGTCGACGGGCAGAACACACGGGAAGAATGTGTGTTTTTTAATAAGTTGGTGATTCTGTTTTTGAACAGCAGGGACTGTGAATAATGTTTCAATACCGTGTATGTATTTTGCATTATACATGCTACACTGTTCCCTGCTGGTTCGCGGCTCTAATCCCTCTGTTTGGCACCAAGGCAAATATTTGGACACCCCAGGACCGGTATTTACTCTGTGTGCACACTTAAAGGCAAACTGTGCGCTGCTGAGGCGTTAGAGGAGCTGTCCTCTGACCAGACGGCCGTGGGTTCGATTCCCTTAGTCACCACCCGCTCAGCGAGATGCTGAATCTCTTCTTCAGTGACTTATTCCAGACTATTTCCTTGAAGAATGGATTCTTTTGAGATGAGCGATGTAAAAAGTAAAAAGATTTCATTTAAAATAGGTACCATTTGTAGAATTTAGTGACATCTAATGGTGAAGCTCCAGTCGAATACCCCCCCCACCCCCTCCCCTTCATCATTCCCACCCACTCACACTGGGGTTTACCCACCGATGCAGCTTGCAAGGCCTGGCTTGCGGAGTTGGACCCAGGCTGGAGGGCAGAGGTTGCCATGGCGACCCAGCTCATGCCCGCACAAGTCGGCGTGCATGTGAGAAAAACGTGGAACGGCAGTGGCCCTGACCCAACCTGTGTTGTGGAGGTGGCTCATTTTCCCTGGAGCTGTTTCATCAGAGGTAGTAGACTGGCTAAAGACACTGCGCTCACTTGGATCAGGAAGTAGCACACTCATCATATTTGTGTCACACTCGAGTCGTTCAGAGAAAGTCTCATTCGGTTGTAGCTCATTAGTATTAAAGAGCAGTGTCCTCTGAATGTAGTGGGTCTGTGATGCTTTTAATTCAAATCAGGTGCACAATGAACAATCCTCCACCTGTGTCACAAACAAACAATTCATTATCTAGTAGCGTTGTTGTGTCCTGTGATATTTGATGCTGCCGTCTTTTGAATTTCACTCCCACCTGCTGTTGGAGGGAAGAAGCGGGACACCGTGTTCGCTGAGTCACCGTGGCGGTTGATCCTCCTCCTCCACGCTGTTGTTTAACCCTCACGTCATTTTCCTCCACAGCTTCTCGCGCTTCCATCCACTTCCACCGAAACCCAGGAAGGTAAATAATCAAACCCCTGTCCTTCTGTCTCGTCCTCTTCCCAGTGCACCCCCATCGCTGGACACGGATTCGTGTTGGACAAGTACAAGTGCCAGTGCAGGAGAGGATTCTACCACCCGCGCCGCGTGGCCCTCAATGGCTTCAAAAGTAGGTTACAAATCCCTGTGTGACGAGAGAACTCGCCGAGCGGCCGGAGGGAAAGTTCGAGTCTGTGAAACGCACAGAGCTTTTCCTTTCAGTTCCCAGCGCAGCCGCTCATATTGAAATTCCTCTCGCGTCTGTGAGCGGACGTTACAGAGACCTATGAGGTCACAGAGAACTGCAGCTGCTGTCTGACTGGACTCCGACGTTGTCAATGTGCGGAGATGGATTCACTGAGTTTCTGCTCCGAGGCCCACACAATGTGTGCTCCATAGATCCGTTCATCCATCCATCCATCCATCCATCCACAAATCAATGAATCCATCCATCAATCCTCCCACACCTATCCATCCATCAATCCTCCCACACCTATCCATCCATCAATCCTCCCACACCTATCCATCCATCAATCCACCCATCCATCCATCCATCATCCATCTATCCATCCATCCACCCTGCTCTCCATCCATCTATCCATCCATCCACAAATCAATGAATCCATCCATCAATCCTCCCACACCTATCCATCCATCAATCCACCCATCCATTCATCCATCTATCCATCCATCCACCCTGCTCTCCATCCATCCATCCATCCATCATCCATCTATCCATCCATCCACCCTGCTCTCCATCCATTCATCCATCCATCATCTATCCACACATCCATCCACCATCCATCCAACATATCCACATCTTGGCCCTGATGAGGGAGACAATCAGGCAACTGCGCTTGTTTTCATCCCCGACTCCAACAATACGCCGTCCCGAGGGGGATGATATGCTAAGCTGGAGCTTTATTGTAATGCAGCGTGATGAGGCCTGTAGTGAAACGGCTCAGTCTGTGTGTAGAGGCTCATCTCCCAAACATGCCCCCCCCCCGCCACCATGCAGACCCTGTCATTAAGAACCACTGCAGTTCAGATGGAGTCGCACAGTGGCTGGTGACCCTGATTCCCCTCTTCCTGGAACCCGGCTCTTATTCCTCATGCTTCCCCATGAAGAGACGCACCAGAGTGGAAGCAGTTGCTGTTGTTCCCTAGCAACAGGGCAAGAGGACAGACATCAAAGGGGTGATGAAGAAAGACAAACACAACCTGCGAGAACACACGGATTCTGTGGCGATGTGAAATCACTGTACGGATGGGTGGATGGAGGTATCTGTGGATGCTTGGATGGATTTGTGGATGGGTGAATCGATGATGGATGGAGCACATATTCGTGTAGCTGTGTAGATGGATGGATAGATAGATAGATATACAGATATATATCTGGATAGATAATTATATAGATATTCCTGTGACCCACTTAGAATCACACTGATCGCAATAACGCCCTGACATCAGTGGATCTCACGGTGTGATGGTGGGATGGACGCTCGAATGGCAGAGAGGATAAACAGATGAGATAAACAATGATCGGTGTAATATTCTTCCTTCTCTGGGATTTAGAGCAAAGAGACAAAAGACAATCAGAGGAGGATCACGAGTTGTTTTGTTGAGGGTAGAAAAAATAAAACTACGGTGCGAGTTCTTTTATCTGAAGCCGCCTGAATTCACAATAGACTCATAATCATGTCTATAAATGTTCCCGTCTATTCATACTTGCCCACACTTTAACTCAGTGTGTTGTTCCAATTCCTTCACATTATCCCTGCACATACTACACTCTCTCTCTCTCTCTCTCTCTGTCTCTCTCTCTCTCTCTCCCCAAACACTCCCCCACAACAA
>JAFBJT010108436.1:17425-28100 GCA_016785325.1 Chascanopsetta lugubris
TATAATATAATATAATATAATATAATATAATATAATATAATATAATATAATATAATATAATATAATATAATACAACGTAATACAATGAAATGCAATGCAATATAATAGAAAATATTATATTTTATTTTATTATATTATATTATGTTATATAATATAATGTTATATAAAATGATAAGGGGCAACAATGGCTCAGTGGTTAGAGCAGTGGCCTTTTGAGGCAAAGGCCATTGTTTCGAATCCCAGGACCTGGTACAGTGTCACTGGCCCAGACACTGTGACCCCAAAAAAGTCCTATGCATATTGGTAGAAATACCCCGTAATTCAGAATACTGGATAAACCGTAGAAGATGACATAACATGATAACATATACTATGCGTTTGTAAGATAACGAAAGTCTATTGTTTTAATCGTATTTAATTAATGCAAGGTCAGCTGCTGTCCTGGCGACCACTAGTTGACAGTATCCCTGTGCGCCCTGGACGACCTCAAGCCACAGGAAACAGTTAGACGTTACCGCATACGAGCAGTTCCGGGACAATCCCTCAGATTAGCAGCAGTTGGATTTACCCGAGAGGCACGCACCTGGGTCACCCGGAGCCACACGCTCTACAACTAGGGATGATAGAGAGATCCCGTCTTCATGTGGATCCTCGGGCACCCAACACCTTCAGAGGAGCCTGGTCTGAGGGGCCACACTGCAGGGGCCATGGCACGTTTTACGCACAGATAAGGTGATGACATTGGATTAACTTTTTTAATGGAGTGTAGAATTCCCAAGTGTCATATGAGGGGTGATGTGATGATATGGGTTATTCTTGTTGCTTGTGAACTCGTCTAATCCCAGATGCGATTACATGCGCACACATGGATTGGGTCCATGCAGCCTCCTACCTGACATCCGGGCCCGGTCACATTGATTCAACCGCTATGCTGCGTCTTTAAAGGGCAGTTCAGCATCGTTTTGGAAGCGTGTCCTTCTTCACGCCCCAAAATGAGGAGAGCTGTGCTGAAAGAAGCCGCCAAACGCTTCCCCTGGCTGGCCAACGTCACGCTGTACGGCTGCCTGTTCGCCGGAGGTGACCTGGTCCACCAGCTCATGGCTCAGAAGGACAGCATGGACTGGAGGCACACGCGCAACGTGGCCATTGTAGCCATCAGTTTCCATGGAAACTTCAATTACTTCTGGCTTCGCGCCCTGGAGAGGCGTTTCCCGGGAAAATCTGCGGGGATGGTGTTCCGGAAACTGCTCCTGGACCAGAGCTTCGCGTCACCTTTGGCCACCAGTGTCTTCTACACAGGTGAGACAGGTGTTCTACTCTTGCTCTCCACATTTGGGACCATCACGTTTTCGGTCGTGCGTAATTACGCACCGTTCTCTTTGGCTGTCGTGCGTGATTGCGCACGGTTCTCCCTGGCTATCGTGCGTAATTACGCACGGTTCTCTCTGGCTGTCGTGCGTAACTACGCCCAGCTCTCACTGTGTGTGTCCTGCAGGGGTGAGCTTCCTGGAGGGCAAGGAGGACGTGTTTGAGGACTGGAGGGAGAAGTTCTTCAATACATGGAGGGTAAGAGAGGCCTCAGGGTCAAGTGGAGTAAAGTCACCTTCTCTGGCTGCTGCTGACCAGATTAACCCAGATTGTGCCAGCTAGGGCTGCAGGCACTGCGCCCAGGGGCAAGTGGGATAATTCAATCCAAACCTCAACCCTGCATGGGGGCTGACATGTTGCCAATCTTTATAAAGCACTGTGTCATGACACAATATGACTTTGTCAGGAAGATTAATGTGACTTAAAAGGACTTAAAACAATTTCTCAATAGTGAAAACAAACACCCCCCCCCCCGTTTTTTTTAACTTTTGTTTCCCACCCTCCAAACTGTCCCAACTGTCATTGTGCATGTTCATTGGATTCCTTTCATCTTTCAAAAACACTCATTATGTCCTCTTTTCAATTTCAGACTGGACTCATGTACTGGCCTTTCATGCAGGTAAACACCATCGACTATAACAGTTCAAATATTTTGTTTACTGACCTAATATATTTTTACTTATATGCCAAAAAAGGCAGATTTATCTGAAATAAGAACATATAGTTTAAACATATACTCTGATTAAAGGTACAGTGGGTTGGATTTACCGATATCTAGTGGTGAAGTTGCAGATTAAAAATGAATACATTTCTATGGCAATAATAATTCTAAATAATAATTAATTGTAATAATTGACATTTAAATGGTTATACTTTCTGTCATGTCCAGGTTCGAGGACAAAAAACAAATGAGGGGAGACCAAGCCGGAGTAAACACAGCAACATAAATATTTTGTACTGCATTTCTGCAAAGAGAAATGGAAATGCTCTTTAAATCTCACAACAGATGCAATACTGATAAATCTGTGTCTGTCAGACAAAGTATTCATTTAATTTGTTATAGCAAATGATTTATTTCAAAATGGCCTCATATCAGAGAACATGCTCGGCCAGCACGCAGTAAAGAATTACAAGGGTGTTGTAATGATTAAAACAATAGAGGAGTTTATTTAAAATGAAAAAGATTTTTGATTATATTAATCACTGACAAGGAATCAAAATAACACTGTATTCATTAAGTTTTTCCAATTACCATCTTCAGTATTAGACCTCATTACCGATGGGAACCATCTTTAAAAAAATAATTCATAATTTCATCTTGCAATGATAGAGTTGGACTAAATAGTGACAGATAGTCCCCAGTGACCTGCACTGACCTCTTCCCTCTCCCTCCTCACAGTTTCTGAACTTTGTCCTGATGCCATTACACCTGCGAACGGCATTCATGGGCTGCTGCGCCTTCCTCTGGGCCACCTTCCTGTGCTTCTCCCGGCAGGATGGCGACGGAACCGCCACTGTGGCCCTGGCCTTCGTCATGGACCCCCGGAAAACTCTGGAGGAGATGCGCGAGGCCCGACTGGCCCGGAGGAAGAAGCTAAGGATCCAGCGAGAAAACTGATGGGGTCCATCATTCAGACCTTTGAGCTTCAATAGCAGGACACAAACTTCCACTTAAGACTGAAAGCAGTGTTGGAAGCTAAGGACATCAAACTATATACTATATACTATATATATATATACATATATATCCTTTATATCTGTCATACCTCTGACAACCTTCCAACCCCACCATGGAACCCTCCAAACTTATTGTTGATGGCGACCCCTGTGACCCTGAAGTGTCTAAGCACTCTAAGAACTAAGCAAGCTGCTTTCCAGCCAAGACGGGGTTAAAGGTCAACTTGCAAGCCCCCACCGGCCGTTGGCCACAGCTTGGCTCCTCAACCTGGGACCACGCTGGAGCTCCCTTGGGTTAGTCGGGCTGCAGCCTTGGGACTGGGTTGAAGACTTCAACGGTGGACTTGGTGGCTTACATCATATCTAACTGAACGTACTGTTTACTGTGGACTTATCACTTTAAATCAGTGATTCTAAACTGGTGAAAATTCACTAAAATGTTGGTCGTTGACCCATTTTCAGTGGGTCGTGGGCCTTTGGGGAAAAAAAATTAGTTTGCAGAGGAACTCTTTTGTTTACATGTGCTAACTGACCATGGCGAAACATGATTACGATATCGACTACATGACATGAATTTTCTTTTATTGAGGGCAAAATAGGGCATCAAACTGCACTGTCATTAAGAGTCAATGGTGGGTCTCCAAACCAGACGAGTGGAGAACCACAGCTTTAAATGACAATGAGGGACAACAAGAGGTTGTCATTGACTCTGGTTTCTGTTGTCAGAATTCAGGGCTTTAGTGTGTTTTTGCCCATTGTGCCTTGTTATAATGAAAATATAAGTGTCCCTCTAACCCCTGCTTATAGATAGATAGATAGATAGATAGATAGATAGATAGATAGATAGCATTAGCTTTAGGTTAACTTGGGTTTCAGCTAACTTAACTATTCCTAGTAATCTGAAAAGTTCTACCCTGCTACGAGGTACTTTTCAGGGAAAGTTTGGGGTCGAGGGAAAGTTTATTACCTGGGTAATTTTGGTGGAACCATGTCCCAAAGATCCTGGTAAACGAGAAACGTTCCTGCAGTAGAAAAGTGACAAATACTTTCTCAAAAAGCTGAGCTGAACAGTGATGCTCGGTGCAATAAAATGGCTTTGTGGGTTAAATCAATAACAGCCAGTTCGCTTGCCATTAGCTCGAGTTAGCATGGCACAGCAAACAAAGGGTGGCACCAAAATATGTTTGTGTGTATAATACACAAATATAGTTGAGCTTTAGAATATGATTTCTGTTATCATAATATGCAAAATTAACTATGAATTTGAATCTTTGCAAAAACACACATGAGATTGGTGTCCATCTCTTTTAATTCAAATCCATGTAAAAATAGTATATATATATATATATATATATATATCCTAACAGGTTTGGTGTCAGTGCATTCCATTTGTAGTTTGACCTTTGACACTGTCTCCATCATGTCCTCTTACTTGAACGACCACATAGGATGCCATCAGCCCAGATACCTTATCATGCAACACCTGCACCACACCCATCATTTTATTGTGTAGATTTTAATTGAAAATGTGTGATGTCTGCTTGTATCCAAATGAGTTTAAGGTAGAGACTTTTAAAGGTCTGTTCTCCGTGTCCATTAGATCTACAGTTCTACAGTTAAAAAACTTTACTGCACATAAATGAATGGACAAGCAGAGTGAATGTTATTTGTTCTTCAGAATAAAGTATATACATATTATTATACTGGTTTTCTGTAAAGTGGGAGAGCCCTCTGTTGCATCATACAGTGATATTTCCAAATGTTTCTCTTGTATATGTCCAATTTGACCTGGAAGACTTGACAATGAATGATGAATAAATCAAACATTGCTCTTGATCTGTTCAGTAGAATTGAATATCTTCATAGAGTATTTCCTTTTTAAAAGTTTGGTTTTTATGTATCAATAGATACATGTTGACCATTTTCCATTGGAGACATGTTTAATGTTCTTTATTTGCAGTCAAGGTAGATTATTGGAGCCATATTAACGTGCACAAAATGCATTTTTACAATTTTTGCAACTTTATCATTTATTATATGTTTGATTATTCAATTTATTTTTTATATTCTCTTGTCTTTTCATATTTGTGTGTTTTTTTACCCTCACTTATGAAAATAGTGAACTCCATCCCTGTTTAAAGGTGCAGTGTGTAAGATGTGGTGACCTCTACAGGTGAAGTTTTGTGTTGCATCCATCACCTCACCTAACCCTCTGATCATGCAGGAGAACCTGTGGTCGACTTTAGCTGTCATTAAAACTCAAAAGACGCTTATTAGTCCACTCTGGGCTACTGACAAAACATGGTGCCCCCAATAGAGAGGACCTGCTCCTCATGTAAATATACATTAATGGGATCATTTAAGGGGGAATGGATGAAATTAAACGATTTAGGTGATTATAAATAATTTAAAATGTCTATATGTAATTGTTTTGTAATATTTTTTAAAGGGACTAAAGTGACTGCAATCATACACACTTCACCTTTAAGATTAAAAGTAAAGTATTCTGAAACATGTAGCAAGGACAGATTGGATTTGTGTGTGTGTGTGTATGTGTGTGTGTGTGTGTGTGTGTGTGTGCGTGCGCGCATGTGTGAGTATGAAACAGCTTTATGCACTCATGATAGTGCATGTGGATTAACTTGGATCAGATAGGCTCAGCTAATCCCTCTAAAAAGGACAGAGTTGATCCAGTCTGACCTCTGACCCCTGCAAACAGGAAGTCAAATTATCCAATCAGAGCCAAGGGATGGATCAGATGCCTATAAAACATGCTCTCTCTCTCTCTCTCTCTCTCTCTCTCTCTCTCTCTCTCTCTCTCTCTCTCTCTCTCTCTCTAGCTTTGGAGACACTTGGTGGACACATGTAGTTAATGCTTGATATGTTTGAAGAAAGCTGCTGCCCAAAGTACTAATATGATGACTATACCTGTCTTTTTTTATATAATGTATTTGACTTGTCTTGTAAATTATAATAGTCGTTTATATGCCTTTAGAACAGCGGTGTTAAACGTACAGCCCTGGGTGGAATCTGAATACTTTTTAAAGTCTGCAGTTTCTCAATAAGAATAAAGGTAGTGGAGGTTGTTTTGTAAAAAGACATTTCAGAATGCACTTTTGTACATTTCTGTTGTTGTTGTTGCTGCTGCTGTTGTTCAAAGGTTATCCTACTATCAATACACTGGTCCTGCCCACTTGAAGTCAGAGTGGAGTGTATGTGGCCCCTGAATTTAAGTGAGTGTGGCAGCCCCACTTAAACATTTTTTTCTATATGATTTTGCCTGTTTGAGTTGTTTTGTCTCTCTTTTATTCATAAATTGTATCTGTACGACTACTTGTCCTGTCTATGTCACTATTACGATCTCCATATTCATTCCTGCCTTGTTTTCTGTGCTATTGCTCATTGTGTCTCTCTGTTCGTCTGTCGAAATTGTTTTGATTCTCTTTGATATTTTGTGTTATTTTCATGACAACTTTGTGGGTCTATTACTTGACTTTGTGACTATGTGTATTTGTGATTGGTTTTAGTCTCTGCTAATCAATGGCGTGTATTTGTATAACAGTTTGTAGCCCACGGACTTCACGGATTATGTAGATGTGTCTTTCTTCACTGATCAGCTCTCTGATTGGACGACAACTTCAGTTTCGCCTTCTATTCATTGATTGACAACTGATTGACCAATAGGAACGGGGAACGAGGCTGCCGTGTAACTCGTGATTGGTGTATGGCTCTGGACAATATGAATGGACACTTGTATTGTTTGTTCGACGTCTTCTTGAAGCAGTTAGCAACTTCAAACTCCTTTAACAGTTTTCTGTCACCCTGTCGACTTTTAATTGAGCCGACAACCTGCTCCGTAACACGAGCCGGAACTTAACGAGGGTTCGGGAGAAGGAAACAACCCGTTACATTCACGTCGAGCGAAGTGAAGTGAGAGTAAGTTTCAGCTGCGATATGTTTATGAGGGCTGGGATTTAAATGGTTAACGCTGAACTCCGCTAGCTCAACCGGCTAACTTATTTGCATTCATAAGCTATACGTCGTTTATCTTTTATAGACTGTGTTGCTAAAGTTTATTTATGAAGAGTTTGAATGAAGAGTTTGATTGGTTAATGTAAGCAGGTGTTTGTTATGATAAAACCCAAGGGGGAAGGAGTCTCCCGTTATCTTCTGCCTAAGGCTCTGATTTAGCTTGTCGTAGCCAGACTTCATCTATAAATTGTACCTAATTAACTTTCACAAGCGAACAGTGTTACGTTTTTGTCAAATTTGATTTATGTTAACGACGTATAATAAATCTTGAGAATGTAAGATTTAATTCGGCAAGCGTGTGTATTCTTTAAAATGCCATTTATGAGTCATTTAAACTAATATGTGTGATTTACACCGCTGTCTAACCGTATTAGCAGTGACGATCAAAGTAAGAGAAATTGGTGTTTCAATCTGTAAAAGTGTTGTCTGTAAGAGTTAATTGATGGTTTACATACTTGCCGAATTAACTGTAAAATGTTGAATAATCACATGAAATCACAGTCTGTCATAAATAATGTTTTACTATTTAGCTCGGTGATGTTTTCATTTAACTGTCCACTTTCCCAATGTATTCTTGTCTCGTTTTACTCGAATCTAAGGCAGGTGTTAACACTCATCCTCATTCAGACATGGGGGATCCAGAGCCTCCAGAGTTTGGGTCCCTGGAAGAGGAGCTGGAGTACTGGAAGGAACAAGCTTCCAGGCACCAACAGAGGTATGATTCCCACCTGCTTCTATTAAAGGTGCGCTGTGTAAGATTTGATGCCATCTAGAGGTGAAGTTGCATGTTGTATCCGTTACCTCACCCTCACCCTTCTGAACATGCAGGAGAACCTATGGAAGACTTCAGTCGTCATTAATGCTCAAAAACTATTAAATATGTCCTCTCTGGGCTACTGTAAGAACATGGTGGCCCCCGTAGAATGGACCCAAAGGTCTTTGTCCTTTTTGGGCCACTGTAAAACACGGTTTCACACAGTGGCTTCAATAGAAAGGACCTGCTCCTGATGTAAATACAAAGGACTTATTCAAGTCTACTGAAAACAATAATTTGTATATTCAAGTGATTTTAAAGACTCTTAAAGTCATTATGTTTTCATGTATAAGTTGTTTCTAGATCTTACACACTGGACCTTTACATTTTCTACATCACTTTGTCAAGATCAGCGAACATGTTTAAAAACATTAAAAACAGTTGTTTAATGGTCTGTTAAAATGACTAATAACTGAGTTGTATATGTGTGTTATTAGTGTCAATACATTTTGTTGTCATTAACAACATAAAAAGTCTTGAACTGATTTTAAATCAGGTAATATCTTCACCATATTCTTATTATGTTCCTTTTCTTTCAACTCAATCCTTAGATCCTTATACTCCCGAAGATGACATTCCACCCGTTAAACGTGCCAAATAAGTTCATTTTTTGTCCAAACAGATTAAGTTTGTGCCAATGAAATAATATCTTGTCTGCACAATGTTTGGTTTCTCAGTACCTCTTGTTCTCCTTTGTCCAATCTTCAAAAATATTTAGTACTTCTTAATTTCTCTCCAGTTTGGTTTGTAGAAATCTGAGTCTGTAGAAATTCATGCACGACAAACTCTGATGAACCTGGAGGTGTTTTCCTTTTCAACACATTTCTGTGGTGGTAAGACGTTTGTGTTTAATCCATGATAAACAGGGCTTCTTATTACTCGCTGGGAAAATGGTTGTGTTGTGTTTTCTATCCCAAAAGGTTTGGTTCTGACCTGGACTTTTTGTTCTTGTGAGAGATATTTGCTGAGACCAATGATGCCAACAGAATTAAAGTATAACATAACAAGCAATTTTCCCTCTCTATTTGCATTCAGTGCTGAGGAAGCTCAGGAGGAACTGCAGGAGTTCCAGCAGATGAGTCGCGATTACGAGGGCGAGCTCGAGACGGAGCTGAAACAGTGTGAGGTGCGAAACCGGGAGCTGCTCGCCTCCAACAATCGCCTTCGCATGGAACTAGAAAACTACAAGGTATGGAATCAGTGTGTACAAAAAGAGCATGTGAATATTGACATGTGAGAAACATAAATAAATGAGATGCTTTAGCAGTAGACCAGGGGTGTCAAACTCATTTTCACCGAGGGCCACATCAGCGTTATAGTTGCTCTCTAGGTGCTGGTTTTAATTGTGGGACTAAATGTGATGACTACCTTAACACATTGTTAAATGATTGTCTTCATACTTTATTATTCATTCAAGTTACTCATTTTGTATATACATTTCTATACATGTAAAAATGTAAAACACTGAATATATTGCGACACATAAAAAGTTGTTGTAATTAACTGAAGTTCATTGGCAATGCATGTTTTAGACTTCTATTTTTAGACAATCTTATGTCTTCAATCTCTCGCGTGCCACGTGAAATGATCTTGCGGGCCACATTCCACCCGTGGGCCACAAGTTACACAGATGTGCTGTAGATTGTTACAATTGCTTGTAAATTGTTTAGAAGTTATACCGTTATACATTCAACAGATATGCTGAAAATTCCCTTTTTCATTATAGGGATTTTTTTATTGTACAGTGCTTATTGATGAAGGCACACTCCTACTAGATACACAGACTCACACATTTTATACTGTTTTTAGACTCCAGTCACGCATTGGAACATAAACTGGGTGTCATCAGTACCATAAATGTACCCATGAGGATAAAGAGCAAAATGATGCAAACTCAAAAACAGCACAAAAATACCTTATTTTGATTCTATTGTTTGAAAAACGAATTGGGATAATTCTGTCCTTTACATTCTACACAGAATGGTGAAGGAGGTGCTGGTTTCTTCTACTTGTTTTATTCTCTTATAACCCCTCTTGTTGCCTGAAGCAGTTTAGAAGGATCTCTCACACAAGTTGTTGCTGGATGTGCTCATATTAGCTCTAAAGGGACTTTAATGATATTCAATCAACTGACTGAGTGGATATTTTCATATTTATCAGCTGATACTTGTTGCATTTTCTAGCTCCTGTTTGCTTGTGGTGAATAAGCTTCATTGGCACTGGTGTCTACACACACACACACACACACACACACACACACACACACACACACACACACACACACACACACACACACACACACACACACACATTTTCACAGAGGACTGATTCAGGCTGAGAAAAAGCAGCTGATGCCTCCTGCCCACTGACTCTGTGTCTGGAGGGGATGGGAGTTCTGTAATGTCACAGTTCACTCCCACCATGTTCTCGCTGAACAACTCTTTATCCCTTTTGTTGGGGACATATGTGTTAACTGCAGTTTTGAGGAACAGTTGAAAATGACAAAAAAAATCTTCACAATAATGGTGCATACCTCACACATTACAGTCTATAGTAGAAGGATGACACATTAATAAAAGAATGAATGAATGTTACACATTTATAGTTCTACTTGTGGCTGTACATCAACTATTAACAACTATTAAATCATATTTTATACTTAGACATTTACATTTTCAAGCTCTGAACCTTCTTTGGAGCCACTTTGTGGCATTTTTACAATTTCTCAGTGAGCCCTTTAATTTCCCCCCCCCTGCTCCCCCCCTCTGCTGAAGCCTCTCCAGC
>JAFBJT010108436.1:28451-45550 GCA_016785325.1 Chascanopsetta lugubris
T
This sequence comes from Chascanopsetta lugubris, assembly GCA_016785325.1. Taxonomy (NCBI): domain Eukaryota; kingdom Metazoa; phylum Chordata; class Actinopteri; order Pleuronectiformes; family Bothidae; genus Chascanopsetta; species Chascanopsetta lugubris. The sequence goes on from JAFBJT010108436.1 coordinate 28,453, forward strand.
CTTTCTTTTTATATATTTAAATGTACATTTTTAAAACCCCAACCCTATAGAAATATGACAACTTCCACATTCATCCTTCACATTGCACCTTTAATCTCATAGTCATGTGACGGAGCTCGTTCACTGCCTTCTTTTGTCCTCCCCCTCCTCCCCGCTGCCCGCCTGACAACTCCACAGCAACTGGAAAGACAAACAATTTTTACCGGAGCAGAAAATTGGACGGGGGATGTGAAACGGTTGCACATTTCACTTTAATGTGTCGTTCATTATTTGTGGCACGGTGCACTAAAGCTGCCAAGAGCTGACCCCGTAGAACACGTGTCAAACTCAAGGCCCGCGGGCCAAATGTGGCCCGCAACATCATTTACTGTGGCCCCCGAGAGCTTAAAGACATATGATTGTCTAAAACTAAAAGATTAAAGCACATCTGTCAAACAGCAGCAGATGTGGCAGAACGGGTTCTTTTGGCTCGGCTCACTAAAAAGAGCCGGCTCTTTCTGCTCCCAATTGGCTCCTCAGATTTTTTGGGTGCTTAAACGTATTACCATATCATGTTTATTGTGTAAAATGAAATATGAGTTTAAAAACGTACATTATATAAAATGTTTATTATTTAAATGGCTTTATCTGAATCCTAATTGAACTGCTACAAAAATATATTATAATAAACGAATATATTATAAAATACAAAAACAAAGACCCATCTAAATAGACAACAAGGTCAAATCTCTGCATGTACAGTTCTAACTATTTACAGCCAAACAACACAACATCACAATACATAGAAATTAAGCGCAACAAAAAGAAGAAGCAGCATCCAGGTAACAGTTGTGTCTTTAGTGAAGATTGACTTTCATTTAAAACCAAGTGCCTCAGCTTTGAGGGGTTGATCCTGTTTCTCCTTTCTGTTCTGAATGAGTTGGAGAAGATTCTCTCTGAGGGGACGGATGTTGTTACAATACACAGTCTACATTTTTCCTTTGTCCTATCCAGACTTTACTCCGTTTAGTTCATTTTCCTTCCCCTGTCTAGCGCATAGCTCTGCTGTGTGTGTGTAACTCCTCCCCTCCCCCTGCGCTCCGACGCCACTACTCAGACAGGAAAAAAAAACACCTTCAACATAAACATACACTTCTAGCCAGGATTTGAATCCTGATCTCATGCATCATATCCAGAGTTGTTATCCATTGACCCACCAATGAGATGACAATGAATGATGTAAAATCTTGTTTATTCAGACCAATCACATCCGGTTTTAACAGAAAAAAAGACAAGAAAAAATAAATCGGCTCCCAGTTGGCTCCCAAAAGGGAGATCGTTCACCTCAAAGAGCCGTCTCTTAGAGCCGGTTCCTTCACGACCGACACATCACAAGGGTCAAACTCATTTTCACCGAGGGCCACATCAGCATTATGGTTGCTCTCAATGGGTCGGTTTGAATTGTGGGACGAAATGTAATTACTCCTTTTTTTTATGTTTATTGATCTTTTTTACAATGTGATTACTACTTTTCATATTGTAAAATAACTCTCTTCATACTTAATTATCAGTTTTGCAAGTTACAAGTATTGTATATGCAATTACATACTCCTATAAACACACTGAATATATTGCTACACATTAAAAGTAGCATATGTAATTAACTCGAGTTCATGTGCAATGTATGCTTTCGACTTTTATTTTTAGACAATTTTCTGCCTTTAATCTCTCGTGGGCCACACAAAATAATCATACGGGCCAGATTTGGCCCACGGGCCACGGGTTTGAAACGTGTGCCATAGAACCACAAAAGGTTGAATTGGATGGACAAATGGTTGTCAAAGGGGTGTGATTCATGAGAGGCGGCATAACTACACTCCTTTCCTTTCCCTTTTCTTTAATTTCAGGGTGGTGTACCAAGATGGCTTCTATGGTGCAGAGATCTATGTAAGTGCACTTCTTTCTTCTTCTCTTTCCTCTTCTTCTTGCCTGCTCACATGAAACAGAAGTAACAAACAAGCCCCAGCCCCAGAGACGAGAACGTGATCTCCTCGGCCCCCCGGCGTTCTCCCGGCGTTCGCTGCCAAGCCAGTGTCGATTAGGTCTCCGTGTGCCATGCCAAGAAACCCGACAACAAAATTCAAAACCCCCTCAGCTCCTCCCTCCCTCATCTCCCCCTTACTATGATCTCAGACTTTGGCAAAAAACGAGGCAGACCCTCGCTCAGTGTTCCGTGTCAACTTTGGTCATTTCTTTTCTTCTTTTTATTTCTTTTTTTTTCATTTTTCAACAATACAACAGCTGGCAAGATACCATACACACACACCTTTCACTTAACTAAACACACACACACACACACACACACACACACACACCTTTCACTTAACTAAACACAACATGCAAACAAAATAATAAATTAATAACAGCAACTGAAATGAAAAAGGGAAAAACGAAGAGAAACTAAAACAAAACAAAGGACAAAAATTCAAAAGAAAAGAAAAGAAAAAGTAGAACGAATATTAAGTAATAATAATAATAACAATTGATTAATTAAAAAGTTAGGTCATTTCTTCTGATTCATAACTGAAATGAAACAAAAGGAAAACACGAAGAGAAAGTAAAACAAAACAAAAGGACAAAAATGCTTAATTAAATTAAATGTACTTTCATTTCAAAAAATAAAAAATTAAGTCATTATAACAATTATAATAATAATGATAACAATAATCATGATGATAATGATTATGATAATAATAAAGCTAGGTAATTTCTTGCTTCTGATTTGTCTGTGGTGGTTTTCGAGGTGGCCTCCTCCATCCTGCTTGTGTACACTCTGAAGGGGGGCGTGGGGGGTGGGCGGGGGGGGGGGGCTATGACTGGGATATCCCCGCCTCAGGGCCGTCTGAGGCGGCAGGCCCTGAGTGGAGCCGGTTCCCCTCGCAGCAGCCATCACCATGTGGGAGATAAGGGGGAGCGGCAGCAGATAAAGGGATTAGCCCGTGTCCCTCTGGAGGGAGCTGTCCGTGCAGACAGGGTTACATCCATGTCGCCCTTGACGACCACGCTGACATCACTCCAAGTGTGTGGGGGGCCGGGTTGTAATTTGTCCCTTTGATTCGGCCGCAAGCGAAATGACAGCGGCAATGACAGTCGCCCCTCACTCTCACCCAGACGTAGGAACCCCCTGGTGATATATGGGCCGACACACCAGCACACATGATAGCGCTGTATGTCACCGGCTTTTATTGTAGCGCCACCGTGGACGAGACCCTGGGGCGGCGCCTCGAGTGATCTCTTACATCTGGCTCCGCCTCCACCTCCAGCTAAGTCCCGCAAACCCCCTCTGCGTCCCTTGACCATCGTCCGGCCAGGTCGGTCCATCATTCAAGACCGTCATGGCCCGCCCCCTGGTGGCTTGACTGCCATTAGTTTTGGCACTGACCACTGCATTGTGTGCACTGAGGGTCCCGGGTGGCCCGAAAGGGAGCCGTCCCTTAGCCGCTCTGTGTCCTTCGCCATCATTCACTGGTTTTCAAAATCAGCTGACGTGTCAAAGTTTGGGAAACAAACGACCTGCTAATACATGAGAGCAGTGGTTCTCAACTAGTCTGGGTTTGGGACCCTCCATCACCCCATAAAGATGGGCCACGATCCAAATCAAGGAGCAATTTTTTCTCCGATGTATTTGACTGAAAATAGAGAATATCAAAGTGTGCCAAATCAGTTGAGAACCACTGACCTATTCTATAACTAGTAGAGAACTTTTCAATATGGCAGACAGGAAACTCAAGGAAGCATAGTTCCATTGAAGGCATTTAAAGCAGTGGTTCTCAACAAGGTCTGGGTTCGGGACCCACCAACACCCCTTAATGACGAGCCGCGACCCAAAAACCTCAAAAACGACCAGCAGATGGCAATGCATAAAAAAAATCACCCTCAAAAGAAAAGCACAGGATTGTTTTTCTAGGCATTTTTTTTCAAAGGCCCCAGATCACTGCATTAAAGGAGGATTTTGATGTGTGTAAATATAAACGACATATGCGTGGCGTGCATGGGCTAATACATATGCATGTATGCATGCACCTCTTGGAGGAATGCGCAAAGACACGCATTCCGCACGACAACATAACAAATGTGCTGCACTGCTGTTGTGTGCAGGATGTAACAAAGAGGGAGGAGTGATTTATTGGGCGTGTTTGTTCAGGCTGTTGCTGTAATCAGCGTTGTCCCACAGGAAGTCATCCGCTTTGACTACCCCCACTTCCTGTCCCAGTGGAGAATCTTTGGTGGAGGGGGGGGGGGGGCTGGGGGGGCTTGGAGCAGTGGAGAGAGGGATTCCTATGCTGCCCCTGACCTGATTACATGCAGCGACTGCCATTAAAAGACACTTGCGGTGTATGGACACACATGGGCAAGTCACTTGTTGGCCATCTTACCAAATCCTAGCTCCTCCCACTTCCCAGTTCATTCAAAAACAACACTGCAGAGTGCATTTGAGGCAAATTGTGGGCATGTCCCTTGTCGCCATCTTGCCAAATCCAAGCTCCTCCCACTTCCCGGTTCATTCAAAAACAACACTGCATAGTGCATTTGAGGCAAATTGTGGGTGTGTCTCCTGTCGCCATCTTGCCAAACTCCTCCTACTTTCCAGTTTATTAAAAAAACGGCATAGATACGGAGCCGACACAGAGTGATGGGTGGGGCCCATGGTGCCGTCGGATCATGTACGAGGTCGGCTCACATGTTACTGATTGAGACCAAAACCCAAGTTTGTACCAGACTTAAAACATGTTTCATTCCCCTCTAAGGTTAATCATTTTAACATGGGAGTCTATGGGAGTTTGCCCCTAGTGGCCACCCTGTGAACTACAAGTTTTTTTTTCACTTCCTATTGTGATTTGACAAAGAGTAAGAGTGATTTATTGGTCTCACCGAAAGTCATCCGCCTCGACTATTCCCACTTCCTGTCCCAGTGGAGAATCTTTCGAGATGGAGGAAGGGGGAGGGGCTTGGAAGGGATTCAAACGCTGCCCCTGACCTGATTTCATGCAGCGGCCCACAATCAACACTGCAACCAATACTTCGCCACACCACCCCACTCTCCGTCGGACGTCGTCTTCCCCCTCTGTGAGTTTTAAAAAATGAATGAAAACATGCATTATTAAATGCCACCTATCCGGCGTAGGGGCGCAGACGGGCGGTGGCGGCACACTCCACCGGCACTAATAGAAAAAACAGTGGGAGAACGGGTTCATTTTTCAAGGAGAGTAATAGCAGCACTCCACAATGAGGTCTTTAATTCCTTTCCCCACTCCGGCAAATGAATACAGCGGTCCCGAGTCTACCCTCCGACGGTCCGGTCGCCACTTCATTTGTGAGCCTGGGGGGTCGTCTAAAGGAAAATGGGGGCTCCTCAATAATGCAGGACGCAGAGACGCCTCAATCTCAAAAAAGGGGGCGGGATTTGGGGGTAGCCGGCTCACATGGCCTCTGATGTGACTTTCTCCCCCCCTTGATACGCTGCCGCCTTCCTCTCCCGAGCATCATTCATTCCCCCTGTCGCCACCTCCTCCCGCCTCACTTAACATACATCAAACAGCACCCTCTGGTGTCTGACAGGAGAACTGCGCCACCACTGCGCACTGACATTTGACTATGACTCCATAGCCTCTGTGTTTCTATGTGTCTGTGAGCGCTAACCTTTTACTGTGTGAATCATTTATTAACACATTTGGTATTTTTACAGGGTGGCTATGCAGCATACAGATTTGCCCAGCCCACCACCACTGCTGCTTACAGTGACAGGTGAGAACCATCTTTTTTAATCATTATTGTTAAAGGTGCAGTGTGTAAGATTTGGTGACTTCGAGAGGTGAAGTTGCATGTTGTATGCATATGGTGGACTCCGGTTGACATTAAAACTCAATAGATAATATTACATAATATATACTAATACGCATTAATGGGCTCATTTAAAGGTAATAGAAAAACATAAAACATTATGGTGAATATTAACTCATTAAAATGTCAGTCTTTAATTGTTTTGTTATATTTTTAGAAAACCTTCTCCACACTCCAGCTTTGATTTATTATAATGTCATATTGTAATCACTTAACTTTTAATTCTGAATTTTCATGCCCCTTTTGGCCCATTCTGGATAATCTGACGTTATGACACTCGAATGCTATAAAGGTGCAGTGTGTAAGATTTCAGTCATTTTTGTCCCAAAAATGTCACAAAACAATGACATACTGACATTTTAATGAATTTATAATCACCTACATGTTTATTTTATTTAGTAACCCCATTAATGTATATTTACACTAGGAGCGGATCCTCTCTATGGGGGCCACCATATTTTTACAGTAGCTCAGAATGGACATATTATGGGGTGATGACTATATTGAATATACTTAATGTACTGAAATCTCACACACTGCACCTTTAATTCAGAGAAACCAAATTAGATATTTGCTGTCATTTAAAAAACATCCATAGGGTATATGCAAAGGAAAATTGTATGTAGTGAATGAAGGACTACAACATCATAATTAATTTGTATTTTTTATTTTTAAATAATTTTTAATATTTTTGATATTTTTCCTCATCTATTAAAGGCGCCATGTGTAAGATTTTAGTAATTTTTCTCTCTCCTAAAAATATTACAAGACAATTACATACGGACATTTTCACAGATTTATAATGTGTATATATATATATATATACAGTATATATATATATATATATATATATATGTTTTTTTGTTTTTTTTCCATTACCCTCAAGAGAGCCCATTAATATACATTTACATGAGGAGGGCATCCTCTATGCGGGCTGCCACTTTTAGTAAAAGTGAACATACTCAACATGTTTTTCATGTTTTAATGACAACTGAAGTCTACCATAGGTTCTCCTGCAGAAGAGTGAGGGTGAGGTGATGGATACAACTTCACCTCTAGAGGTCACCAAATCTTACACACTGCACCTTTAAAAAAAACAAAAAACAAACAACTGCAGCATTCTTTTTCGCTTGCAGCTAAAGAAGACAAAAAAAACAAACTACTAACCTCGTTGGACTGGATGAGAAAAGCAGTGATATATGTCATGACTCTCCACTGGTGATGGGAGAGCGGGTATATCACTGCAGTATTTATGAATGGCCTCAGGTCTGTGGAAGGAAGAGAGAGAGAGAGAGAGAGAGAGAGAGAGAGAGAGGGGGAGAGAGAGAGAGAGAGAGAGAGAGAGGGAGAGATTGAACTCTATCACTTCTGAGTGATGTCACTCCCGGTCCAGGTGCATTTTGAGGAGGAGGCGTCGCCTGATTCATTTTCAGGCGCCCAAAAGCCGTTGTCATCCCGGGGGGATGTGATGTGGGCTGGTTTTTGGAATCTAATCTGGGAGGGATTGAGCGTGTCACTTGTGATAACGTACGTACACCCTGCGCCCGAGAGCCTGAAGATCATATCGATAATGTAAGATTTATCAGGCCGCTGCCACCGCTCGAATTATGAGCAGCCGTGCTCGGCAAGAGCAGAGATTGGACAGCGTTTTTTAAAAATATTTTTTATTGAATTCCTGCTTCTCCTGCCTTTACTTTTCCCTGAGATTCATGTAACTTGCTGCCATATTGTTTGTTTTGTTTGTTTACTGTCATGGCCATTGGACAGAAAGAGGTTTGTCACGTATTGTCTCGGCTTTTCAGATTTAGCCGCAGCGCTGTCAGTCAGTCATGAAAAGAGGTCTCCTTTAAAGGTGCAGTGTGTATGATTTGATGACCTCGAGTGGTGAAGTTGCATGTTGTATCCATGACCTCACCCTCAACCTCCTGCAGGAGAGCCTATAGGGCTCGAAAGGGTGACGTCACAGTGTGGAAAAACCGCACTGCATTGTGGGCTTCGGACGCATCTGAAAAGTGTGTTTACGCCGACTGCATGCACAACGCTGCCTTTGTGTTCTGTTCTTTTGTTTTAACAAGTTAAAAACATGGTGCAAACATGCTGTGTCATGAACTGCCACAATCGTTTACACGATCGCTTCGGGAGAGGAAACGACGGGCTGAGATTGATCTCATTTCCAATGCGGAAGCGAAGCCAAGGACCTCGGACTTCAGTCGCCGGCCGGCAAACAGCTGCGGCCACGGAGCGTTGAAGATTATTCGATATTTCCCACATAAATTCAGAGTGGATTCCAGGCTAAAAATATAGTTTGTTTGGAACACATTTGTCCAGCAGACACCAACACGTGTTAGCACACATACCAGGAAGCAGCACCACACGGAGGAGGGACACACTGACACTTAAAGACAGAGACAGAGGCACAGTCAAAGTAGAGTTGATGGCTCCTTACACTCCCTGTAACGTAGCGGACAAACTACCACTGAAGTTTTGATCCAATAACTAGTTTCCCGTGTTCAGGAAACAACACTGTTCCTAATGCGCTGCAACCGAGCGCCTCCGTCCGTCCGACTGGCGTGTTGTGTACATGCCTCTGAAATGACGACTGTCTTCTCTTTAAGATTGAGAATTCAGAGGTCTTGCACCAACCCAAAGATCCTTTGTCCGAATTCTTCGCCGGTATAATAACTAACTCCATTGACGAGATAGAGGATGAGCTGAGCTTCGGACGATGGCGGCAGGTCATTTAAATCTGTTGTCCAGTCAGCGTGCTCGTATGGATCAATTCCACCGATCCACCGAGCCTTTGGAACAGGGTCCAGCTTGTCTTGGTACAGTCCATTACCTGTTTTGTACGGTACATTTTTATATGCATTTGTCTCTATCTCTCACAGCACCGTAGCTAACTCAGCAAAGTAAACAAAACCCCGAACCCCCGAAAATGGTGCCGGCGGCCCACAAAGAATTGCGAGATCATGTGCCCTTTTGAGCCCAACAGATGTTTAGTACGTGCACATTCACTACTGTAAAAATATGGCGGTCCACATAAAAGAGGACCCCCTCCTCATGTAAATATACATTAATAAGTTCATTTAAGGCGGAGCTTCAAGCTCAAACACACTGTGGGCCAAAATAGAAAAAGAGGTCCAAGTTGCGGGCCAGACTACAGATTAACCACAAGAAAACAAACTTGAGTTTTGTTTAAACATTGAATCTGGAACAATCAAAGCTTAATCATTTAAACAGATGGAAAATCTAATTTCATACTAACGACACATCAGTGGCATTCGTTTCTCATTTTCATTTAAATAAGTATTTTCCCTCCTTCCCCACCCGCTCTCTCCCTCCCTCTCTCCCTTCTAGTTTCTTTTGGGGCCCCAAGCGAAAACTCTCAGGGGCCCCCTCCAACCAGGGTTCATCTGTCTTATATAATTGATAATCTGACACTAATAAAAAGGGGAAATGCCAACTCCCCCCAAAAAATTAAATACCCAACACTTGTACACAACACACAATAACTTCTATACACGCACCTCACTAGTACATTATCCAAATTCCAAGCCAGTAAATGATATAAATTGTCATTCTTAGCTTGACGGTTAAGCTCGGCTGGACACAGCCTCAATCTGACAATTTAAGAAACAGAATTGTCCAAGTGAGCGTTTTTTATTTTCAGCCTAAGACAAACGGGTATCAGACTAAGCTGCTCTGAACTAAATGAGCTTCTGTACTATCTGCACTATCTACCTCTGTCTTGATCCTCCTGTTTTTCCTTCTTTCTTTGTCACTTCCAGACCGATAACCTCTCTTCATTTTGATAGACCCGCTCTCACTTGTGTGCAAGAGGGCGAAGTGGGGGTAGGGTGGAGAGGAGGGGCAGCAGGGAGTTCTGCGCTCCTCCACCACTGTCATTGCCAACTCTCACTGTCACTGCTCTGTAGGGATTTGAAGTTGGTCTTCCCTCAGGAAGCCCCTTCTGGCCCGGGGCCCCGAGCATTTGCTTACCTTGTTTCTGCGTGTAGTCATTGATGCACCTACGCACCAGCAATGCATTCTGGGATTTGTGGTGTGGTATTAGCAGTGAATGCTCTTTGTACCAGCTCTAATAGACATTTGATATTATCAGATTTGGCCCGCTGGCCTGAGTTTGATACATGGGATTTAAGGATAATGGGGAAAAAAACATTTAGGTGATTATAAATTCATGAAAATGTTGTCATGTCATTGTTTTATACGATTTTTAGAAGTGACAAAAATTAGCGAAATCTTACACACTGCATTTTTTATGACAAAACACTTATAGACCGACAATTTAGAAAATCTCTGGACCCCTTTTTGTTCATTGAATTTGGAAAATTCAAAGTAGAAGTTAAATATATATCTGTATAGATGGAGCAAACCTTTAAACATGTGTGAGATTTTATGTCATTTCTGTCACTTCACTGACATTTTCATTATTTCCTACTCATCTAATTGTTTTATTTTTTCCCATTACCCTGAAATGAGCCCTTGAATGTGTATTTACTTAAGGAGGGTGGTCCTCCCTAGCTGGGCAGCCATGTTTTTTTTTTTTTTCTTACAATAACCCAGATTGGACATATACTGAGCATAAATTTTACCTGTAGATGTCACCGAATCTTATACACTGCACCTTTAAAACGGACTCCTCCCCCAGAGGCTGCGTGTGTGACGTTCCACGGGACTGGAGTGGTTTGACCTGCTGGTCGTCACCACTCTGCTGAGAGTCATTTTGTTCGACACATTACTCCGAACAGGGCCTGTGGGGGTTCGGTGCTCATTGAAGATAAGAGGACCACGGAGACTCCGAATCCCCCCCGACCATTCCGTTGCTCCGGCCCTGCTCCCCACAGAGCTTCAACAGCCTTTTCTGATTTTCACTGACCTTGGGTGCTGCCGGACTCAGATCTTACGTATATAACTTGGATGTAGCTCATGCGAAAGGCATGAACGCTGCATGTCTTGTTTGCTCCGCCTCCTCCGCCTCCTCCGCCTCCTCCTCTCCACTTCTTTTTTTTATTCCTGGTTGAGTCGGTGCCCTCAGTCCTTGGCTGGGTGTGCCTTATCTGCTCCGTGCAGACCCTCATTTGCAAGTGAGCATTGAGGGGAGGGAGGGGTTGCAGGCGGTGTGGGGTGGGGGGTTAAAGGGGGAAGTAAATAGAGGAATATGTGAATAAATAAATACATTCGGCAGACACATCTTGTCCCGTCTCAGAAGGAAATTGGAAGGATTAGTTCCGAACCAGTAACAATGAAAAGACAAGGGGGCGTGAGCCCAGTGTGCAGCCTGGGTAAACAAGAACAGGGGCGAGAGACCATGCCCTCCAGCACACTCTCTCTTTCCGCCCCTCTCATTACTTATTCCCTCTGTCTAATCAAGATGACAATGAAAAGACAACCTTTGAACCCCCCCTGTTTGAACCACCTTGTATAATGTAGGAAGCCCAGGAGGCTCGAAGAGGAGGCGGAGCTATAACTGAGCATTAACCCTCATGGAGATTTTGGTCATTGGATACCAAATCATTTTGATTTTTTTGGTAATAGGGTCACTCTCATGGCAAATTTAGAAATTATATTAGTATCATTGTTTTTAATAGACCACCAGAACACTGTGAAACAAATTAACTGCCCTCTTTTAAGGCCAAAAATTTCAGCTTTCAAAAATACTGCCAAAAAATGCCAAAAAAACCTGAACACATTGATATTCTTTTCCACTTTTCATTCGGAAATGTTTTAAACAACTTAGGCCCTGTTCAAAACTACCAAACATTCAATTATTTTAAGGGTTTTAACCCTTTAAAGGGTCATTTTGTATGAAAATAAATTATTACTACTATATTACTACTCTCCATAAAACAACTGAAAAGTGTCTGGTGGATTGGTTTTAAATCAGTCATGGGTCTGTCGAAGTTTACCCAAAATATTGACGTCATGGCATTTACAGATTAGCATTCGATTTTTTTACTAGAATTTACTACCCTGCTGAGTCATTAAGGACAAAAGTGTCAGCTTCCGAAAAAACGCTGTAATAACTTAGGAGATTCATATATTTTCCACTTTTTTGCATAAATGTCCTCAGCCCTGTTTAAAACTAACAAACATTCAATCGTTTTGAGGATTTTAACCCATTTTGATTACTTGATCTATTGTTTTTTGGAAAATAACTCAAAATGATTGCATGTTCGATGGTTTTGGACAGGGCTGAACTTGTTTAAGGCATTTATGCAAAAACTAAATAAATAATTGAAATTAAAAAATGTATCTGTTAAGTTTATATAGCAGTTTTTTGCAAGTGGACATTTTTGTCCTTAGTGGCTCAAGAGGGAAGTAAATGAAAGTGAATTAAAGTAAATCAAAATGTTCTCGCTCCCCTCGTCAATGATGGACCAATGACCATGTTCTCTCTTCTGTCGTGCAGCTATGGAAGAGTCTATGCAACAGCCGACCCCTACCACCACACGATTGGTCCGGCCGCCACATACAGTGTGGGGACTATGGTGAGTCAATGAAGCCGCCACCTACTTTCTGTCTGCACCCTGTCTGACATCACCACACGAGCTCGCACACCTTTATTTTCATTATTTTATTCTGTTCTCTGGTGCGCCCCGGTGGAGCCAAGCAGCATTGTAAAAGCATGTGGATTTTTTTTTCTTTTTTCAAACATTTAGCGCAACAAAAGAATGTTATGCCACACAAGCTCATGCACCTCTTGTAATATTGATTTGACACCTCCTGAAATGAGAATGAACGATCACTGCAGTGTGTTTTTTTCCTTGTTTCTCAACTTTTTGCATCTTACATAACAAACCACATCTCCGCTCCGCTCACTGCGCAGCGACTCGATTCATCTTTTTAATTTATTTTTTTATTATTCCTTTCTTCCGTTCATTCACGCCCAAACCTTGAAGGGGTGACGTTGAATTGTTAATGTCTGTTTTTAGCTAGCTTTTGCAGCTACTGTTACATCAAAGATGAAAAAGCCACAATAAATAAAAAAAGAAAACATCTTTTCTTGAAATGGAGAGAGAGAGAGAGAGAGAGAGAGCGAGAGAGCGAGAGAGAGAGATTCTCTTTGTTTTTTTTGTTATTTTATGACGATGAGGAGGGGGCAGGACCGAGCTGGAAACCTTTAGTTTAAAAGCTAAGGGCCGTCAGACGCATGCAGCAGTGTGCCGTGGGACACAAAAAATAAGACGCAGAGAGCACCCTCCCCTCTGCTTGAGAAATGACTGAAATTTACCATTCCGGCATGCATGCGATTTTTCAACCCATATTAAAAAATAAGGAAAAAAAAAACAGTTCCCCGGTGCAGCTGCTAGCTAAAAGCTTTCATTAATTAAGACATTTCTTTTTTTCCTCTTCATTTACTTAATTAAAAATGTGCTTCTTGAATGTTTTTTTTTTTTTTATTCTTTCTTCTTTTCCCTCCAAATTTCCTTCCATTTCTCTGACACTGCTTAAATCGATGAAAGTACCCCCCCACCCCCTTTACAAATATCAGAACTGTGTGTGTTGGGAGCTGAGGGAGCTAACTCGAGTGTGTGTGTGTGTTTGCGTTCGTGTGTGTGTGTGTGAATGAGTGCGTTGAGGCCAATATCAAATATATGCTAAAGAGGGAACGACCGCTTTGGTTCCTTCCTTATTCTTTTATCATATTTGATTAATGGCGCTCCTGCAGAGCAGAGAGGAGTCTTTTTTGCATTTAAAAGCCATAGAAAAATTATTTCCTCTGAGGTTGAGGTTGAAAATCTCCGTATCCAGCGTGCAACAGCAGCATCGTGCACGGATGAGAGTTTTGGGCTCCCCCAAAATTAGGCAAAAAATGTGCCTTTGAAGACGCTCAGTCGCCTTTTGGAGATTTTCTTAATTGCAGCAGACCACTGAAAGATGAGAGGAGAGTGTGAGAGTGTGAGTGCAGGCGTGCATGTGCAGGTGTGCATGCATATATATATATATATATACATATATACATATATATAAAAGCCCACGTGCATGCTAGATATCTCGAGCATGGTGCTAAATCTATAAGGGCTAATATCCGATGGTGGTTTTGACCCCCGACTTAAAGGTGCAGGAGATTTGATTAAACCTCTCTGCTTTGGTCCAAAACTCTTACAATTGATTTTTTTCTTAAAAAGTGGAGAAAAAATTCTAAATTATTTTTTTTTTTAAGAAACAATGAAATAATCGAAATCCGTGATTCTCAATTGGTGGGCCGTGACCCAAAAGTGGGTTAAGACAAAAACCCTATGCTTTTATTTTGAAGTGGATTTTGTTTTCCAATGCGTGGGAGTGTCGTCTATTCACACTCCCTATCAATAGGTGGCAATGGTGCCCTGCGAAGCAAATAGACACCCGCCATTTAACAGATAGAAGGAAGCAAAATTTGTTTACATTTGCTAGTTGACCATTACAAAACGCAAGTACGACACTGACGACATGAAATGTGGATTTTTATTGGTCTTTTTTATTAAAATGCAGAAAAAATTTGTGTTAAAGGGAATATTCTCCTCGCTTGCATCGCCACCTGCAGGTCGTTTTTTTTGTTTATCATTAAACTTTTTTTAGAAACTCATGAGATACATTAGAAGTTGAAAATGTTCCTGTATTTTTATTAGGGTTTTTTTAGTAATTCATTTATTTTCTGTTCAAATGAAGCAATGAATTGATGAATTAATTATAAGGATAAAAAAGAAGAAAATAAACCGTTCCTCTATATATTTGGGTCGTGGCCCATCATTAAGGAGTGGTGGGTGGTTCCCGAACCCAGACCAGTTGAGAACCTTTGATCCAAATCAACTGCACCCGATAAGCTCAGCCCTTACCTCTCGATGACCCTGTTCCTAACACACACAACCGCAGTGCATCAATTAAAAATAACAATTTGGTTTCCGTGTTTCAAGCCATCAATCAATCCCATAATAATTTCCAAAAATCAATGTAGAGTTGCCGTGCATGGAGAAGAGGAAGGAAATTTGTGGGGGACAGAGAAGCCAACTACAGCTGTCACTTGAATACTGATTGGTACTTTTTCATCTTTGATGTTGCAGGCTAGCCTTTACAGAGGAGGGTACAGTCGCTTCACTCCCTACTAAACGAAAAAGAGAAATGACAGAGACATTGCCCCCCAACAAACAAACAAACAAACAAATATACAAAAAAAAGGCAAATACAAAGCCGCTCAGAGCCAAGCCCCTCCCCACTCCCTGACACCGATATTTCTGCAACAAACAACCTTTGTGATGTCATCATTGGTCTGCTCTCGTTTGTTTTTGTATTCATTTTTTATTTTGTTTTGTTTTATGCACATGTGCATTTCTCTCGATTGCTGTACATGGGTGCTGTGACACCGTAACCAATGTGAGTTGAGCCTCCTGCAGCAGCACGCATGACGCATGCTCAGAGGTGTGTGTATGCAGCCGCTGTCATCTGACTTAAGAATATACTGGGGCATTTTTACATACATTTGTACACACAAACAGGTCAGGACACCATCCCATAATTTCCATTGGACCCGAAGACTCAAAGAGCTGACTGACATGCCTTGGTAATTCTTAGCTCAAAGACAGCACTGCTCTGATTGCCTTTGTTTTATTCCTTTTTCAAAAGTTGGAGCGTCCCCCCCTAGCTGTCCTATGTGGTATGACAGCATGCAGAGTTAAAGGGTTACCAAGGTCACATTTCTGTCTCATAGGCTCAGATTCCAGCACATGTACAATATATGCAACTATTCTGTGTCCAAATTCAGTTTTTACAATATTTAAAGGTGCATAGGAACCAATAACGTAATAATTGCGGCCACTTTAAATGTAATAAACCCAATACCATAATAATTTACCAATAATGTAATACATTTTTGAGCCAATAACGTCATAACATTTTGCCGATAATGTAATAAGTTATGACATTGATAGCTGGTTATGACGTTATTGGCCTAGCATAAAAAATAAAAACTGCAGCTGAGAATAACTTATTACATTATTGGCAAAATGTTATTACGTCATTGGCTTTATTACATATTAAAGTTATTGGCAGGTATTAGGTATTACCTTTTTTTGCTGAGTCAGCGCTTTCTAGCTACTTTTGTAGATATTGTGGCTCATCAAAGAAATTAATTACTTTTTAATGTATAATTTGGGTGGCAGTGACTCAGTGGCAGTCACCTTTACAAGCAAAGGTCACTGGTTCAAATCCCACTCTGTGTCACTGGCCATGACACTGATACCCCCAATGAAGATGACATGACAATATATTATCATAAACTGTATATAAAGATGGAAGATGGTCCATGACATCACCCGTTGGTTTCAGCGGTGTGGTGTTGAAGCAAATTGTGGGCGTGTCCCTCATAGCCATCTTGTTGAATCCTAACTCCTCCTACTTCCTGGTTCATTAAAAAAGGGGGCAAAGAGGTGGACGAACACACACGGAGCTGTGGGCCAGCTTGTGGTGCTGTCACCTCATTCTCGGTACATGCCAGGTCAAGAGACCGCGGCCTTGATTATGTGTCATTTCAAACAACGATAAAATAAAAATAAGCGAGATGGAAAAAAATTCAACCCCGCAGAGTTGTCACGGTAACACATGTGACTAATTGAGACCGAAAACAAAGTTTGTAACAGACTTTGAACATGTTTCATTCACCTCTGAAGTTGATCATTTTAAGATGGGAGTCGATGGGGGTTTGCCCCCAGTGGTCACCCTGTGAACAGCAAGTTTTTTTTCACTTCCTTTAGTGCTTCATCCGGAGGCTGCCCCTTGCATATTACATATTTTCATGTTATCATATGTGTCTAAAAATATGATTGGCAAATACAGAACAGTTGCACAGACACACACAGACACACACATATACACACACACACACACACACACACACACACACACACACACACACTACAATGACTCAGCTCTGAGGAGGGTGAACCCATCAGAGGGCTGTTCCCGCTTCTACAGGTCACTGCTCTCTCTTTTTTAAAGCATTGCACAAAGTCAAAGTTTTACCTCAGGATAAGCGAAAACTGAAAACTACACAACAATGACAACACAGAGCTATTCACTTCTCAGCAGGCAAGATATAGTTTAGTTTCCAACAACAACCAGCGGGTTTGTCCTCCGTGCCGCCACCGCTTTGTAAAACCGATATATTTTGTTTGAGCGGAGATTCCCCGAGAGAGGAAATGAAAACACTGTTGTTGAAGCTACT
>JAFBJT010108436.1:56286-73138 GCA_016785325.1 Chascanopsetta lugubris
TGATCAGTGATCAAAGCCGAGTGTGTGTCTGTGGCGCGTTCCCTCCACAACCCAGTGCCATTGTGCGCAGAGTGTAGTGGAATGGTGAGAATCCCCCGCTCCACGGTCACAGTACCCCCCCCCCCTTTCCCCGCTGTCAACTTGATACGTCTGAAACCGCAGAATCCATCGACGGCATCTACCCCTCTAATCTAATTGCATCTCTATGTGATGTTTGCTGGGATGATCATTTACATGCTAAACAAGCACATTTATTCTCTCTGACGGCCTCGCCGCCATTAAACTGATTAAGCCTATACTCTGGGGCGTAATGAGGCGCACCAGTCACATGGCAGCAGAATTGATGGCATCCATTGCGCGAGGTCAGGGGTCAAAATTTCATATTGACCTAATGATTGAATTAGATTGAAGCACCATGTCAGTGATGTTGTAGACTAGAGCACTGACACTTGGTTGATCTCTCAGCCTCTCTCTGCTCTTTGTCCCCTGGGCTGTAACTTCGCCCTGGAAGTAGAAGCTCTTGACACTCTGTAACCTCTGGGAGCATTACGGGCCTAACGCAGCGTTTCCTGGATCTGCAGCCCTGGGATCATTTACCACCGTCGTTTACCTCGTGCTTCTCCCCATTTACCCCAGGCCTCCCAATCCCAGTATTGAGTCCGAGATGCTCCGCTGGCTGCCCGGATCATCGACCGTGCGGCCCTTGATCCCTGCCAGAGGGGAGTGAGTCTTAGTCAGAGCTGAAGTGTTTGCATGGACACCTGCACCTTATTGCATTAGTGGGGAGTCACTGTGAGTTCAAGGGCTCTTCATTAGAAGAGCGAGAAGGACCGAGGAGGATATCTCTTCCTAGAATAGGCTGAATTCACTGACGCTGACCCGACAGACACGGTTAGACCTCATAATAAGACTGCGAAACCTGAAATTCACACGTATAGATGAGATTCACGTATTGTGTATTGTAGTTTTCAGGTACAGAATCTGTGGTGTGTCAGACCCAGATGATCTACCTCTGTGTGCTTCATGGTACGTCTCGCTCGTCAAATCTGCCGTGATTGTAAACTGAAAATGAGATTTTTCTCAATCTGATTTTCTTTATTTATTTGTGTATCTATTTATTTTCCCCTCCAATTGACAGTGGCTTTCTCACCGGGACTGACAACGAGAAACACCTTCAAAGGGCGACTTGTTTACTGAATATGAGGAGCAGGCACGGTGAGGACTGTGTCGTCAGGAAGTGTGAGTAGCACCCGCATGGGTTATGTGAGTATCCTGGCATGGCTGTGGTTCACAGGTATTGGTCCTTCACACTGGCTCTGTGCTTAGTAGAAGTTTGGCTTCCGGTGGGATTATTTGTATTTAACGAAACCGTACAAACGCAAGGACACCACAGTACAGCCTCCAGTCCTGCAATACACCCGGTTACCTCCTGTTTACATGGCACATGTTCTACTAGATTGTCGGTGAGGCTTGACGTACTGTAGATATCCATATCTATGCTCTGGCGTCTTGGAAATGGGTAAAAATCCGAGAATGCAAAGCAAAACATACACGGATGTCAAGCGGGTATCGCCTTGAAAAAGCAGAGGGACAGATCTTCTTCAACACGTCAGGAAACAGCTGAATGTGATGTCCCAATCACAACTCCGATGACTAACGAGGTATACGTGGAATTCCGTTTCCTCATCATTAACATATTTATATGAATCGTATTTCCTTTCTGCTTCATAGAGACCTTACAATAAACAGTATTTATAACAGTTGTGCCTCCTCACACTGTCAATTGCACATCACTGCTTTCACACGCAACCCCCCCCCCACCCCACCGCTGTTGCTTTGTGTATCCGCCGTGACGAGGCGTGAATCGACGGCAGCAGGAATGCCCATGACAAGCGCGATGGCGGAAACAGTGGCATGCGTCTGCGGCGGCCGTGCGGAGCTGCGTGACAGTCCCAGACAGGAGCGTTTATCATGAGCCACGAGAGAGTGCGTCAGCTCTGAGTGGCAGTCCTGTGAGAGAAACATTCAAACCGACCAGCGTTCCTGTCCGACTCTGTACTGCGTGTGTGTGAGTGGGGGGGGGGGGGGGGGGGGCGCGAGCGCGCCGGCGGGGGGGGGGGGGGGGGGGGGGGGGGGGGGGGGGGGGGGGGGCGATAACAGGCGGAGGCTCCAAATTCTGAATGAAGAGTTAAGCAGATGCCATTGTGCACATAATCGGTGGATAATTCATGGCCGCCCGCAGTTAAACGTAACATGATCACATCTGGAGGGAGAGTCAATCGGCTCACACCTGTGAATCCGTCTCCCAACGGCGGGAGATTCTCGATGAGATCTCGTGGCGTTTTTTAAAGGACCTGGCAAACGGGCGCGGGACACAGGACTGATTGTGCGCTAATAGAGTAGGATGGATATTTTCGAAGCAAGAATCTGCATCCTCGAGCCTTATAAATCAGAGTTGTTTTCCCTGCGCCTGCACTGAAGAGCCAATTAGTAGGATGGATGTGCAGCGTTATCTCGGCTCTGGCTCGCCTCCACAGCTCAGGCTCACCGGGCCTGTACGAGCCCGCTGCAGTAGAACACGTGGGCCCAGATAGGATCAAGTAATAAAGAACAAGCGGGCTGATATTTTTGCGAACATCAGCAGCTAAAGAAGAGAAAGCAAAGGTTGGCTTGGTGCAGTGTCGTATATACTCTCATCTAATCAGTTCACTTAGTACCGTTCACAACTGGAACATTATTTGAAGGGCAATAAACTGCCTACGGGGCCCGCGTGCTCTTTTTCACGCTGTTGTAAAAGCTATACTGCGAGGTTGTGTTTATAGGAAATTTCATGCACATGCACACACTTACACGCACAGACGCAGGAGCCATTATTGTTTCTGCTCAAACTCTGTGAGGATAATGGCGCAGAAACTATATCTTAAAGGGTCACAGAGAAGACTCAGTGTCCTTGGACACATTAATAGTATTGGAGGGGGAATTGCAAACATACAGATATGCAGCAACAGACTTTAAGGAATGTACTGGTAGCTCACACCGAGCCGGAGGTGGACCATTTTCCCAAGACGGCACAGGATGCAATTTTTTTTTCATATGAGCAAAGTGAAACTGATACCAGGGAGTTATGAATATGATTATATACATATGAGACTAGACGTTGGAACTTACTAAAATGGTTTTCGGTGCAGCAGTAAGTAGGATTAACGGCCTGTAGTGGAGTTGCATGTCGTAGCTGATAAACCCTCACCTCACCCTTCCCTCCCAAATACGTAGAAGGTATTATAGCAGCCATCGGGTATTATTAAAACTCAAAACTAGTTTGTCCATATTCTGTAGAAACATGGCGGTGCCTCCATAGAGACAGTGTAATTCCCTCTGAGCACGGGCAGACACAATTTGTTTTCTTGCAACTGGTATATTTGAAGCTTTCTCTCCAGATCCATCATGAAAACTAAACACATATTGCCAAGGTTAAGAGCTGTTTTAATTTAACAGAGAATAACAGGCACGGCATGTGAAGTAATGTTTTGCTTTGTAAAATACAGACAATTAAAAATAAAATAAAAATGTGTGGGCTGCGTGCTGCCAAAAGGGAATAATCTACATTCCTCCAATGTTTTCTCAAAACAGTCCACTCAAAACCTTTTGTGATATGCAAATGACTCCATCGAACAACTGTCCATGCTTACCACTACCTGAGCTATCCCACTGCTACCACTCTCATGAGAGGAGCTTAAATTCTCAGGTAACTCGGTTTTCAAAATAAAAGCACGTTAAACTTTGAAAAGGTCAACCAATAATGCAAATTAGGCAACAATGTATTGCCATCAATTACAGAGGACCTGCTTTAGATGTAAACAAAAAAGGTAATGAAAACAACTATTGATACATTTATACCCATACAAGTGAATCAACAGTATAATTGCTTAAGTTACCTTTTTTTATTAGGATTTCACTTCAATCTTACACACTGGACCTTTCATAAGAGCCCTTCTATTCTCTTTACATAAAACATATTGAAAAGCAATAAATCTGCTCTGAGATGTTGCTCACTTTTTAAAATTTTTTTATCAATCATGTGATTGGCTTCCCTCTCTGACTGTCAACGCCACTGAGTGTTCAGCAGCTACAGATACTTACAGAAACATGTTGCCGGGGAGGTCAGAGTTCACTGCCAAGCTCTTGAACACTGCTGACATCACGGGTCTGTGGCCCTGGCTTTGTCTCCCCGCTCTCCACCACCACTCGTGGCCGCGTCGGAACTGGGGCGGACGGGACAGATGTTCACGTCTAGGAACAACACCCGGTCGGAGCCTGGGAACTGGCGTGAAGGCTCGTCCTCTCCGGCTCTGGCTCACGTGGTCCCATGCATTCCCTCAGAGGGCTTGGGTGCCGGTGGTTGGGTTAGGGGGTTGGGGAGGCTGGTGTGATGCTTCTCCCTCTGCCCTTTTCCACATCCCATTTATGTGCCAAAGAGCCCAGGTTAGAGGTCAGGCCTGCAGAGGTGGCGGGGTCAAACCTCGGCTCATGAATATGGAGGAACAGCAGGCCCAGGGGACCATCTGGTCGGCTCTTTTAGAAAGGAAACAAATGATCCTGCTGAGAGGGTGCCGTGTTAGTGTGGTCACCGTGGATTTCCCAGGCCCGGAAAACAGTGGCAGTACTTGTCGGATCGTCTCGTGCTGCAGTTTCAGCAGGTGGTTCGGACTGAAGTGAAATTAAAGGGAGGGGGGGGGGATCATGATGCACTCATTTAACATTATTTGGGTGAAGTTAGTTTGGATTTCATAAACGCTTGAGCCCCTTATTGTGTTGATTTTGTAAAACTGGCATTTTACTATTGGCTTCCATAGAAAGAAAGAAGTATTATCCAGCTGAGTTCCTCCATGGAGGTTATAGTTTCATTGATTGTAAGCTGGTTTACTCAAAAGTAAAAAAAAAAAAAAGAAATGTATTGTATGTATTTAGCTTTTCAGATTTAGGCCAGGGTTACTCTGCAGGAATTATCTTCACTTGCGCTAATATTGTGACGTTCATTACCCAGTTTTGCATCAAATTACAAACAAACGCCTATTTCATCCTACAACCATTTTCTATGAAAAATAACATTATGACACTGTCTCAGTGTTTCATTGCAAATGGATGATTAGAAATGAACAATGAACTGTTCTCAAGGACCTTGGATGCGTCACAGCTCCCTTTTATTCCCTTTATGTCACGTCTCTCTCTCTCTCTCTCGCCTCTCTCCCCCATTTCTCTCTGCTCACACCAGTCCTGCTGCCTTTTCCCTGCAGTCAGCACTGTCAGGATATTTATAGTTTGTAGTCAGCTGATACTGTACAAGTACAATGTGACTATGTTATTTGTTATGTCAAAGGTTTGGCGCGTAGAATTTAGTGACATATCAAGGTGCACTTGCATGTTGCACCTGAAGGCTGTCAACTCGTCCTTCCCTTCAGTGAATGTGGAACCTACGTAGTTGAAGTAGTGAACTTATATTAGGTAGAAGGGCTGTCAAACATACGGGCCTGTGGACCAGAACCGGCCCACCAGAGGGTCCAATCTGGCCCATGGGATGATTTTGCAACGTGTACAAAACTGTGTACTTGTTTTATGTGGGTTATATCGAGAAGAGGCATTTTTTTAATTGATCAATCATTTTAATTGTGGTGGCAGGGTATTTTCACTAGATTCTCAATTGTACTTTTTTGTACTAAACCAATGGGAAACATTTAAAGTTGTTGTTGTTTATAGGTCATCGTGCTATGATGTGACTGGTCCGGCCCTCTTGAGATTAAATTTGGCCCCTGAACCAAAGTTCGTTTGACACCCCTGGCTCTTAGGCTTGTCTATCTTTGAATATCTCCTTTACCTCCTCTGCAGTCAGAAAAGCATGATGAAAGCTAATGTGTTGTGTAAATAGTCATGCCCAAGGCTAAGCCACTGGTTATGTAAACAGAAAAACACTAGTCAGATGTAACCATTGCAGGACAGCAGTTGTATTTTAATTAGTTTTACTGTACATGTGTACTTAAATGAGTGAACATTGTGTGTATATATATATATATATATGTATTGTGCAAGTAAAAAAAATCCCCTTCTATCCCGCTGTACTACTTCTGCTTTGGTTGTGACATCCATGACGGAGTATTTCATTACAGCATCAGAACGATTGTTTTTGGTCAATTGACATGCACATATTGAAGTGACCCCTGAGTGTATGAAAAGGACCAGTTGATATCACCGTGCCTCATGTCTGCAGCTTCACAGCTTTTGTGCCGCATGATGGTTTCACACACAAAGAGCCGTGACCTCCCCGTTGCGCTTTGAACGTGTGAGAAATGGAATCATGTGCGGCCGAGCAGTGACCTTGATAAGCATCTCATCCTGTGCGTGTCTCCATGAGGTGAACCACCTCTCGCTGTCACTCTCCTCCACTGCTCTCTGCCCCTCTCCATCATTTACACCTCCCGGGACGGTGCGGCCACAATGCACCTCCTGGGTGTCAGTGACTGAAATGCACTTGTGTGTTTTGTGTTGGAGAGCATTGAACAATGCAGATATTCTCCGGTGTGCTCTCTGATAAAGGTGACCCGGAGTCAGTGAAAGCAGAAGCAGCCGTCTGCAGATTTCAAAGGGAGATTGAGGAGGGTTCAGATCCGTGTCTCATCTGACACTGTGCTGTGGGGGAGCTTGTTGGTAGAGCAAACACAAGTCTGCTGGAGCCGAGGAGGTGTGAAGATGTTTTTTTTTTTTCATAGTTTCATCATTTCCGCAGAGCATGGTGAGAATTAATGCTCCAACTTCAGATTCTATATGTGGAAGATCCATGTTATACTATATATATATTTCTTGAACAATTGTGGCTTTAATACATTAGGCTGCAGATGAATTGTCTTGTTGTTGTTGTTGACGTATTGTTTATTGTAATGATGAGAGACGTTGAATATAAATATGAAATCCATCTCTGGAATCTTGGAAGTCTTCTTCAAACTTTTGTCGTTCACAATTCACCGAATGAGAGGATTAAAACAAACCAAAATACCAACAGGAACATCAGTGTAATACAGAGTCGATCATAATAAGACAATCAATCAATCACATCAATAATTTATGAATTATATTGCCAACTCGTTAATGTATATTTGTGGGTTTGTAGTTACTGCTAATGGGGAAATTACCTTAAATACATTAAAACTCAAACAGCGTTTAGTTTGTCCATTCTGGGCTCCGGTAAATAACATGGTGGTGATGCAACCTGGCAGAATTTAGAGTTTTTGACCCCATTTAGGTCAGTATACAAACATAAAAACATCAGTATGGTTATTTCATATTGATTATGGAATTAGATCAATTTGAATCTTACACTTTTTCAAAAACACTATATGTGCCATGAATTTCCCCTGTGGGGATGAATGTTGTCCATTTATCCATCTATCTAATAGCCACTGCAAATATATCCAGAACACACATATTTCAGCCATTCTGTGAATGTATAAATGTATTGTCATGTAGAATAACATGAACAAGAAAGGGGATAAATACCTTGGAAGGCGGTTTATGGCATATAAACGGAACATTGATGTGTAGTAAAAGACATGTGTGTTTCACAGGGAGTGAGCCTGGAGCATTCCTGTCAGGCTGAGTGGCTCTAAAAGAGCGAGAGCATGAATAAATCACCACAGTTTGACCCATTTAAATACCAAATGGAACCACAGTCTCCACTGGGGATGGACAGGCATGTTTGAACACATTGGCTCATTTCCATGATGGGAACTAGATGCCACCGGTTTACAGTGGGACTGTGGCGGCGCCGTATTATGCAGCACTCTTTAAAAAACAAATAAATAAAAAAAACAACGTACTTCTGGCATGACTGCACCGCCTTTGGCTCTGGGTCAAATGAAGAGGAATGTCCCTGACGGTGAATGATAGCACAGTAATCTAATGATACTCTAACCCTGATGTGAACCCATCGGTTCACAGCTGCCGATGGGAGAGTCTCAGTCATGACTTTCTACTTGTTCGGCTTTTCCTCGGTCGTCAGAGATGCTCCCCTCCCGCCTCCTCTCTCGAATTGATAAGCATCTGCTCCGAAGTAGAGTTAACTAAAGCTGTGGAAGCCTCTGGTTAACCCCACGGTGAATAAACATCATATTTATGTACGCCAACCAACCCCATTAATTATTCAGTTAAACGTGTAGGCCTACATTTCTTAATCCTCCACATCCTCGAATGGAAACAAGATTTTTTTTTATAGCTTAAAGGTGCAGTGTGTAAAGTGGTGGTCATTTTTGTCACTCTTGGTAGAGAATTTTTTTTTAAACAATTGCAAATTAACATTTTCATAATGACCTAAACCAATTTTGTTCCCATTACCCATTAATGCACTGGATATTTACCTGAGTGGGTCCTCTCTACGGGGGTAGCCATGTTTTTACAGTCGCTCAGAATGGACGCACTAAACATATTTTGAGTTTTGATGACCACTGAGGGCTACCATAGATTCTCCTGCATGCTTGGAAGGGAAGGGTGAGGTGATGGATTCAACATGCAACTTCATGCAATGCAATAGATGCCACCAAATCATCCACACTGCACCTTTAAAAGTCCGTATTTACCTGAATTGTGCCACACACACACACACGCACACACACACACACACACACACACACACACACACACACCGTGAAACCTGCACGTCCACTCGCTCCGTAAATCACCTTTGATCTCGAACGTGTCGACCACAGTGTGTGGGTGCTGGTTTCCACTATGACCATCTGTCTGCCTGTCCCAGAGTGGATGTCATGTCTTGTCAGAGGAGCGGATGAATATTTAAATTCCATGTTTGTCTGGGTGTGAGTCGTGACCGAAGCCGTGCAGGGAAGAGGGAGGAGACTGGGCAACGCGGCAGTGGAAGCCGTGCTGGGGCAACACTGATGTCCCTGAGATGGATTAGTGTCGTTACCTCCACCAAGGTTGGTGTTACCTTCGTAATGATCTCGCCCTGCACTGATGACTGAGGGCTGTTTGGCTGTAGAGCTGGAGAGAAACGTGGCAAGAAAATGGGCAAGAAAAGGAATGTGTGTCAGTGACTGAAATGTTCTGAATGCATTTGTACCTTTGGAATGTACACGTCTCTAAAACAAGCCTTTTATAGTTAGGAGTGCGTCCCCTCGGTGGAAGCCACAGTGTTGTCTGAGCATCGAGCCACACCCACACCCGCTGGACACTCGGCTCCTCCCCCACAACAGGTCTCAGTGCCCGTTTCAGTCGAGATCCAATATGGCGCCTCATAACAGCGACGACGCGTCTCCAGCACAGATTCTGCTCTGTAATCTGTTGGAACCAGCAGTGTTCACCTTTGCACCAGTTTCACAGGAAAGACGGGAGTTGTGCCTGAAATGCATTTATGACGGCGATGTCCCCACAAAGCTGGCGAGGATTGACAAGTGTGCGAGAGGCCTCTTGTGCCGGCCTACCTCTCCAGCCTCCCCCTCCCCTGCTCAGGGTCCGACCCGGGTTCAAAAGAGTATGTTTGTTTTCCTAAACCAGGAGCAAAGTACGAATTCTGCAGACATTTTCATCCGTGGATGAGTTTTGAGTTTTGCCTGGAGGATAACTCGGCACGCACCAAGTGCCTCAGAGCATGAAGACAAAGGGGAGGTGGGGGGCAGGGCGAGTGGGTGTTGATTGACAGCTGTGGGAGCAGCTTTGCGACACGCCCCCACAAAACAGAGCATTTTTCTGACGGGGCCCAAACAGGCTGGAGAGAGCAGCTTATTCTGAAAGTGTTTTGGCCACAGCACGTCATTGAACACCTCGTTAACAACCTCTGCGAGGTACTGCAAAAAGATTTGCATAATATGACTCCTTTAAAGCACATGTCAAGCATTGGTGGTCCGTGTACGTGCCCATTCGTCTGCAGTAGCGTAAGCTTAGCTATCCTGAGAAGTACGGAGACGTCTGATGTGCATTGTGTTGGGTTTGTGTTTGTATTTACAGGGAATAGATCTCATCCTGAGAGCTACGATTAACTGGAATCACCGGTGGCTGGTGTAAAATGAAATCTGACAACAAGTAATCGCCCCGGTGACAGAGCTGACAGAGGAAATCAGTTTCACTGGCGCTGACGTGCGATGGCACATGAACGACAGACGGCACCAGGGAATACCCCTGCGGTCTGCATAATGGGGGTGGAGTCCGTGATGGACAGCAGGGAACAGAACACCCCCACCGCCCCCCAATACGAAGGCATGTGTCAGTGGTTTTAAATTAAGTGAGTTTCTGTGGTCACACAAACGCAATTGAGTGTGTTTAATGACACTACTGACAATATAGATAGACAACAGCCTCTCACTGACCTGTGTCCAGGGACTGTCAGTGTCTCCCGCTCTCTTATCTCATGGATGCCAGATTGAAGAGTGAACAGACAGGATTTTAGAGGTCAAAGGTCATATCATGTTGTGTGTGTGTGTGTGTGTGTGTGCAACCTCTTCAAATTTGGAAAACCACTCTGATGGGCATAAAAGGAAGTGATTGCATTTTGTAGAGTTTGATGGTCAAACACGAACCTTTAAAGGTGCAAGTGTGTACGATTTGGTGACATCTATTGGTGGAGTTGCATGTTGGATCCATCACCTCACCCTTTCCTTTCGAGCATGCAGGAGAACCTATGATAGAACTCGATTGTTATTAAAGGATGTTTAATGTTATTAAAGGATGTTTATTACGTCCACTCTGGGCTATTGTAAAAACATGGCTGCCCCCATAGGGAGGACCCAGTACATTTTTTGGGCAGCGCATCAGCAAGCGATACATTGTGGTGATTGTACATTGGTGAAAATGTCAGTATATAATTGTTTTGTAATCCCAATCCTAACCCTAGTAAGTGACAAAAATGAACAGAAATCCTACACACTGCACCTTTAAATTCATTCACTTCAAATCTGGTGCAAACCCATGGATTCACTGATCAGATTCGGTTGGTCAAAGGTCAACACCATGATATTTCAGCTCTGCCTTTGGGGAATACAAGTTGTCAGTAGGACTCATAGATGAATTGATTAGAAAGGTCAAAGGTCAAGTATCACGGTGACCTCATAAAAGTCTGGAGAAATGCTTTGGCACAGCCGAGGTACAAAGCCCCAAGAAGATTTTTTTTTTTGTCCTTCAGCTGAGTGGACATTTTATTTCATGACTTCGAGCATCTGCAGCGGAAACAGGTTCACAGTTAAGAGATGATTTTTTTTTTAATGACTTGAAAACATCAGTCAATGCGACACTGAAGGTTAGAGAGGCGGGGCCACTTGGTGTGTTTACTCCACGTTCTATTCAACAGTTACTCCAGTTTAATGAGGCTGCCCTGTGCCACTATGCTCCTTTGAAGAGACCTTATCGATTTGACCTAATGAAGCTCTTACAGAAACCATTCCACTCTTATTGCAGCTTTAATTAGACCCCCGGCTTAGCGGGGGTGTGTGGGGATCACCAGCCGAGGTGGAGTTCATCACATTCCAGCACATTAGGACAATCGATTTGATCCCATTTCTGCCCTAAAACATACTGTTGAGGCATCTGGCTCAAAGGCAGAGGACATAAAAATATTGATTCAGCAATTAACAGCCCGTCACGTGTCTCAGGTGATCAGGGAAGGTGCCAGGATTTTTTTTATCTGCCTCGTGTGATGTGCCATGAAGCGGTTTGACCAAAAATGTGCCTTGGCTCCGGGTTTCAGGGGCCAAATACACCCCAATTTGATGTCAAGTGGGCCAAAATCATCAAATAGTAGCCTTTAAACAACAACAACTCTGAATCTTTCCCTTTGTTTTAGAACAAAAAATCGAATAAAATGCTGAAAATGTTCACATTGAATGAAACATCTTTTTACAAAACATTAACAACCACCAGCATGAACACTTTGCGTGCTACTTGTCTTTTCTTTTTATACTTTTATACAGACACTTAAACACCCGCCCTTGTAGACGGTGTCTGAGTTGGACTTTTACTCATGAGCATGCAGCTGAGGGAGCAGGTCATTCAGTAGTTATCAGCTTTTAAGTAATCTTTATTATTTACATATTCATTATTGCAATTAAAATACAGCCCCCTGCTTGGAAAGGGCTGCATAATCTTGCAAATGAAGACAAAACCTTCCCATGAGCAAAAGGACATGATCAGGTGGGATCGAGTATAATTTGGAGTCCTCTTGCCCAGGGCAACACCACCTGCACCATTTCCTCCCTTCACCACCCCTCTCTCTCTCTCTCTCTCTCTCTCTCTCTCTCTCTCTCCCCCCTGTCTAACAGTATGATGTATTACGGCTAATAGCTGCCCACTTTCTTCACACTCTTTAACTCCCCATCTATTGATATTAGTCAGCCAGAAAATGGAGCTAAATTATCCCATTCAGTGGGCGACTTTAACCTCAGTCCACAGGATTTACCTTCTCGGGGGAGACTCAACTGCCCTCTGTAACATTTCTGCAGCGCAGGCACAGAAAGTGACAGATCGTAAACCCTCTGACAAACGCTTATGCACACAAGCAATTAATTTGGCCGATATACGCGACGATGATTGAGCCATTTCTTCTCCCCGCGCGTGGCGCCACGGTGTGGTGTAAATAACAATAAGGAATGTCGGCGCTCTCTGAGATAAGATGAGAGGTGTGCGCGAGGGCGGCGATGGGTGACGATGAGGCGAGGAACGGGGAGGAGGGAGACGAAAGGGGTATTTCATATTTCACAGACAACAGGCGAGCAAATCAAGCGACCCCCACCCCCATCCCTCTCCTCACCACCTCACCCAAATAATACCCTCGCAGAGTGGAGCACTTCATCAGCCCCCAGCACATCGATCCCTGCCATATATGGAGGAAAGTGGGCGAGGCAGTGGGGATGGAGAAATTCCATCACTCCCTCTCCCTCATGCAAACCCCCCCCCCCCCCCCCCCCCCCCCCTTCTGGTCCTAATCACCCTACTAGGATTTTATTCATCTTCCCAGGTGGGACAACCCAAAATCCTCACAAACTAAAAAAAATAAAAAAAATAACGGCACTGACGGCACTGAAGGCCGTGTGAATAAAGTGGTTGGGTGCAGCGAGAGAGGATGAAAAGTGCTGTGTGCTGCTGTATCCTTGACAGCATCTCATCCTCTCGACGGGAAAAGTGCATCGCCGCTTTGAAAAGCTGAGATTCTTCCTCAAGTTGAAGCACCGAGAGCAGCAGAACAAAGAGCTGTTTTTGAAACGGTGCTGGGTGAAGCGCTTTTCATGGAGACAGCTGCTTCAGCTCTGCACACACTGGCTCTCATCTCCATTCAAAATGCCCCCCCCCCCTCGCCAGCGACCCCCCCCAAAAAAAAGGCGCTGATGCTCTAAACTAGTGAGAACGAGTGGGTACAAGGACTAACATTATCATCAGGATCAATTCTTCTCCCCGCCCCGCCCCCCTCCTCCTCCTCCTCACATATTAGCAGCAGACCCACTCTTGCTGCCACCAGCATCTGTGGAGGGACATGTTTCTGACTCCAGATCTGAGATGGGGGCATGTAGCGGAACAAAGAGCAGTTGTCTTTGTTCAGCTGGCGCAGGAGAGGGAGGGGTGGAACAGGAGGGATGAGGATGGAGGATGGAGGATGGAGGATGGAGGATGGGGGGGGGGCTTTCCCTCTCTCTGTATAAACATGTAAAGAGACCAGACGCAGCATTTCTACACACAAACCTTATCACGTGAGCCATAGTCCTGCACTGTAGCTTCATACCTATAACACAGAACACATGAAGACCTATACTGTACATGTTGTGTTGAAGCTTGTCCTATATGTATACCACTTCTCTTCATCTCTAGAATATATTGACATCTGGTGGTGAAATTCCAATTTTCAGCGGGCTCAGTCTCCCCCCCCCCTCCCCTGAGGTCCTCATCCAGATTGTGGTTTGTTCATTCTTGGCTACAGTAGAAACATGGTGCGCTCTGATGTAGATATGAATGGCTCCCTTTAAGTTAACAAAAAAACCAGAAACTATTTCTACTTTCAGATTATCGTACACACATGAGAAAATTGTGACTCTCACTTTTAACTTGAGCTTTTAGAATGGTCTGTTTTCCCTCTGGCTAAAGCCATTCCCCATTGCCCCTTGTGTTAAGTTTCCATTATGGTGAATGTTGGTGTATGCTGTGTGTGTGTAATGCTGTATGTTGTTGAGGATGTATGAATGTATTGACTGGGTAAGCTACAAATGAATTGCACTCTGGGATAAATATAGTTCTCTATCTTTGTCTGTCTGTCTGTCTGTCTGTCCGTCCCTCCGTCTTAGTTAGAACGCTGAAGGCTTAACGCCACATCAGGGCTGTCAAACATACGGCCCGCGGGCCAGAACCGGAGCACCAGAGGGTCCGATACGGTCTGCTGGATGTTAATGTTACAGAGAAGATCAAGATGTTAGTTTAATGACCTGCACTTACTATGCCGGGACACTAGAGGGTGCCTGTGCTGCTTGGAATTGGTGTGTGGAGGTGATGTAGCGGCGTTATGCTATGATTTTATTGGTCCGGCCCCCTTGAAGTTACTTTGGGCTGCGTGTGGCCCCTGAACTAAACGAACACCCCTGTATTAAAATTGTCAAGACATCTCGTCTACGCAAATCTTTGTGTCCATCCGTCCTCATAGTGTTTAGAGTGTGGACTAAGGTCAGGGACCGACCTGCTGACTGTCATGCAGATGTAGGCTAATAAGGGAACAAGGGAGGAATCGGATTTCTGACACTTGTCATTTTTGAATACACGGGAACCAACCTCATTTGCAAAGGTCAAGGGTCACCCCATCTTTGCCGTGTTTACCATAATGACAAGCTGTTTGATTGTGACCTACAGAAAACACACATGATAGACTCTAACTCTATTCATGACTCAGAACGTTTCCCCGCTCTCCTCTCTGGAGACGCAGCCGGTACGGTTCCATGATCTCACCATACTGTAGATAATTATTTAATGATGAGAGGCAGATGGTATAAAGACGTCTTTAACTCCGCGCTGTCTGACTGTCTAATGGACTGCATGCATGGGGATTTCATTTATGCAGGAATACTCGAGCTTGATGACATTTTAGTGGCTGCCTCTAAAATATGATGTTTCATAAATGTCAGTGAGTTTTTTTGCCCTCTGCGAGATCAAAGATGATGATGTCAAATAACAACTAAATATTCCAGTTTTTTATTTTTTTTTATTTGTGGAGCATGAAAAGAAAATACATTGAAGTTTCTCTGTCAGAGGAACAAGGATTAGAAATTAAATTGATTAGCGTGAGGCTATTATTCAACCGGTATTATATTCCATCACAATGCAGCACTGTGAAGAACAATTACCTTTATTAATTGATTTACACACAATATGAACTCAAACAGTTATTATACACACACACACACACACACACACACACACACACACACACACTTCAGAAACTATTTCAATTTTCCACTGGGCCAAAACAAATCAAACAGGGCCGGTGTTTGACAAACCCAAATGAAAGTCAATCCCCCAGAGCCTCGGCCAAATTGCTTTGCTCAGGAGCAATTATAAAGGGATGTGTTGATGTTGTTAAGTGTCTCTGATTGGCTGTGGAGTGGCAGCATCTAATGTGGACACTAATGCAAAGTGACACGTGTAACACACAAGTCAGGGCCTCGTCACCTCTGTGGCTATCAAGAACGAGTCTGACGGGGCATTTCACGTGGGCACAGACCTTGAGCCTCGGCGGTGAAAGTGGATGTAAACACTCGGTGTCAGCACCAGTGGAGGTGGAGCGCCATGCCTTTCTCTGCAGGACGAGGTGATGATTGACAGAATTAGAACATAACACGGGGAAAAAAAAGTTTAAACACAGTGACAGAGGTGACGAGGACAGTCCATTTCACACAATCGGTGTTAGGTTAAAGGTCCAGCGTGTAGTATTTAGTTGACAATATTCCTAGTTCGCATGACAACGTAACTGTGGGAATGAGTAATGACAATGTGCCCATTCTAATTACAATGGATCTATCTTCTCTGCGGTGGCTCAGAATGGACAATGTCCGTTTAGTTTTCATGACGACCACAGGATCTCCCACGTGTTCGGAACAGGAAAGGGAGGAGTCATGATCCGGCGTGTAGGCCGCAATGAAATAAGGAGATGCAATTAGAGCAAAGTTAACACAATTATATTGATGTATAAACGAATAACACAGTGGCGTGTCCAAGTGCTCTGATTGGCCCGTTCAGCTCCACCCAGCCAGGACCTGCACACACAAGCAAAGTGCAAGTGCGACACTAAACAAGGCTTAGGGCCGTAACAGAAAGTGAGGCGTATCCAGCTGTAATGTGAAGTAGATGTCAGTAAATTCATTATATTGAATGATCAAAACAGTCAATGATTCGATTCAATTGTTCCAAATCACAATAACCATGATCTAAGAGTTCTTCGTGTTGTCGGGCAAAGACCTTTCATATCATAGCGAGTCCTGGCAGCATCCACTTCACCACTGTGGTGAAAAGTTGCTGCGTCAGCGTCGATCTGCTTAAACCTATCGGAGTGAGCAGAGAGGAATAGGAAGGACGGGAGAGGCAGAGACCAGGGGGAGTTCTGTCAGAGAGGACAAGTAACTAAATCCCACACACTGAACCTTTAACTACCTATTTCATACTATAAAGACTCGGTTACAACCCATATCCACGAGACCTATGACAGTACCGACTCTACTCTCGTAGTGGAAGTGTGTTCTATTTGCGCAGTGAATAAAACTGTTTCCAGGCTGTGATGCAGAGGACACAGCTCAGACAACATACTCAAAGATGTACACTGCAATGTATATGTGTA
>JAFBJT010108436.1:78309-83309 GCA_016785325.1 Chascanopsetta lugubris
ACCCCTCCCCCTTCCTTCCTCCTTTTTTATTTTTTTTAATTTTTGTTGTTGGATCCGTCACCATTCACCATATCGATCGAGGGAGGCCACAGTCTGTGCGACTCATCTGAGGAGGAGGAGGAGGAGGAGGAGGAGGAGGGGGTAGAGGGGGCAGAGGGGGCGGAGGGGGCGGAGTCATTTCTATGACAGGCCGCCTCCTCCTTCCTAATCTACAGTAATGGGTCGTATGCTATTTCAACTGTACCTTCTATTGGTGCAGGGCGTCGTATTAATTTTTAATATAGTTGTGAGAGGAGCGCGCGCACACACACACACACACACACACACACACACACACACTCATGCACATATATTTCAAATGATTTCCATTTCACACAAACATGTTTTCCACAAAACAGTTTGAACCTTATGGCTCTAAATATTCAAATACCTGCAGAAGTGTGAGAGGCCTGCAGCCCCCCCCCCTCCGCCCCCCCCCCCCCCCCCCCCCCCCCCCCCCCCCCCCCGCCCCCCTCAGCAGCAGCAGCAGCAGCCTCTCTTCTTCTTGACAGATTGACTCTGCATTCATTTGTGCCTGAACTCTGCGTGAACCTCGGCTTCAGGGGGAAGAGGACACCGAGCGGCCGGAGGAGCTGCCGGGGCAGAAACTGGTGTGAGTGCAAACTTAACACCCAGTGCAAATATTGAAACTGCCCCCCCCCCCCCCCCCCCCCCCCCCCCCCCGCCCCCCCCCCCCCCGCTTCACTTATTTTAAATTTGTCTTTTAAATTGGATGTGTTGCGGTTCCGGATGGTTCTGGAGGTTTTGGGGATTTGACCCTTATGAGCAGCAGAATTTGGGTAACAAACCCAGGGTGAGAGCTGCATGGCTCCCTGCAGTTTGTTGTCATGTTTAGAACCCCCGGAGGTATTTGGAGGTGAAGAGGTCACAGGGAACCACCCCATGTGTTGTGAAAGATTCCTCCTGTCACATTATGCAAGGCCACAGGAAAAGGGAGAGGAGCTGTTTTTTTTTTATTTAATTCTATAATAATTTTGATTTGATTTTTTCAAAAAAAACCTGAAACATAATATTTTCTGATTTATTTTTATAAATTTTATTTAGTTTAAAACATCTCCACAAATTTCAGAAAATACCCTGTAAATAAATAGTGCAAAAACTGAGTGACTCAGTGCTACAACTCAACACATAATTATAAAATAAAAAGACATTATCTTTAAAAAAGAAAAAGAAAATCTTTCAGTGTCAAATCCACATCCCATAATAAGCACATCAGCAGATACAGACCTCTCTGGATACACACGTTTGTTTCACAGTATTTTCTTCCTGGATTTGAGCCAAAAACAGGAAACAGCCTCCACGAGTTCCTCACAGTTTTTCACGGCTCTGGTTCCTCCCTCTTCCCCCGGGGAGAGGCGTCCAGGCCGGGGAGCGGCTCCGCAGCAGGGGCCGGGCCTCCGATCAGGGCGCAGCCGAGCTTCTCCCGCTTCTTCTGCTTCATCCTGCGGTTCTGGAACCAGATCTTCACCTGCGTCTCGTTCAGCTCCAGACTCGCCGCCACCTCCACGCGCCGGGCGCGGGTCAGGTACTTGTTGAAGTGGAACTCCTTCTCCAGCTCTGTCAGCTGCTTGGTGGTGAAGTTGGTGCGGATCACGTTGTGCTGGCCCGGGACCCCGAACTCGGACAGGACCGCTGGGGGAGAGAGATGATGGATGGGAGGATGAATGGATGAATGGATGGATGGAGGGGGATCAACATGGAGCTGATGTGAGAGGATGAAAATGCGAAGATGGAAAGAAAAATGATTGGAACAAAAAGTTGTTTTTTTCCTGCGCAGTTTTTGGGTCATTTCCTCTGGATTGTGCCTTTACGCGCAGTTTACGCATAGTTTACGCAGTTTACGCACAGTTTACGTAGTTTACGCACAGTATCTCTCGACTCAACGTCTTATCTTTGATTGTGAAAGTGCACACCAACCTGTTTTGGGCGGATTCCTCTTCACCTTCATCCAGTCGAAGGTTTTGGAGCTCTCCTCCACAGGGTCCGGGTCCTGGTCTTTGCCCAGAGGCGGCGGTAATCTGCAGTAATCCGGGTAGTCCGGCGGCCTCTGCTCCCCGCTGCCAAAGTGCAGATACTGGCCGCCTCCCGCGGCCTGGGCCCCGCAGCCGTCGCCGGGGTAAGGGCCCATGTTGGGTCCGTGGGGGGACACCTGCGCGTGCACGTAGCTGCGCTCCTGCTCGGGGGCCAGGCCGTACTGCTGGGGGCCGTAGTCCAGCGGGGCGCCGTACATGGCCGGGGAGGAGAACTGCAGGTCCAGGTGCGCCTGGTGGTGCAGGGGGAGGCCCGGGGCCTGGAGCGGCGGCGGCGGCGGCGGCGCGGGGGCCAAGCGGCCGTCCACTGACGCGTAATGACTGTCACTTGTTGCGCACGCGCTGGGCGACACGTATCCGTGGCTGAGGCTGTGGTATCCGGCCTTGGCAGTGAAAAGGTTCGATGCCCGGCTGCAGACGGGGTAATCTAAGTAGGAGTTCATCCTGGAGCCGTGCGTTTGTCAGAGGTGATCAGATCATCGATCCGCGCTCCCTGAGCCCTGACCTTCGAGGTGCTACGTCAAAGCTGTGAAAGAGCCTTCCACCCTCATATCAGCGGCCTGTCACGCGTCACGTGACCCGCTGACCGCCAATGGCCGCTGGGCCGAGGCTCTCTGTCATGTCTGAGGGCTCGTCCATCACACACACACACACACACACACACACACACTCACACATCTACATGACAACAGCTTCAATCAGACGCGCTCATCCATCTGATAAGATCACACACACACACACACACACACACACACACACACACACACACACACACACACACACACACACACACACACTCGTCAGCCTCACACCGTCACATGGATCATTTATGACCCGTCACAGAACAAGTGTTTATTTATAACAATAATAATAATAACTGTCTTTATGCTTCTAATGGAGATAATGACCTCAGATCATATATTTTATTGTCTTTAAATTAAGTCTTTAAATGTGCCGGTGATTTTTAATTCTCATTTATTTGTTCACTCTTTTTAGATTCTCTTTTATTTTAGACATTTGTCTGTTTCATTTGAATTTGAATTGTTGTTCCAGATTTATTTACATTTTAAGTTTTTGGCCAAACTTTTATTATTGTCTTCTAAATAATCACCAGCATGAACTAATGATTCTTTTCATTTGTGTTCTTTTATTTATCTTAATTATCTTTTAATTATTTTCCCTCTAATTTACTCTAATTTTACCGTATTACTTATTTTCACTTCATTCCTATTTTATTCATCCTCAAACCCAAACCTCACATTTCCTCTTCATCCTCAAACGCGTGAAGCCTGAGTCAGACCGCGCGCTGAGGAAGAGGAGGGTGAGGAAGAGGAGGGTGAGGAAGAGGAGGGTGAGGAAGAGTCAGTCATCCATCATCAGCTCTGTCACAGACGGACGGGCCGAGGCCTCAGTCCGCTCACAGACCAACAAAGACATCTTCACTCTCTCACGCCGCTCGCACTGTGACGTCATAACTCCACAAACACAAGGACTCGAAGTTCACATGTGCACATTTTACACATCACCAAAAAAGGTGGAATCGCCCTTTTCTCCTCCAATATTTTGAAATTACAGTCATGTCACTGTGATCTCTCTATTTATGTGTGTAATTATTGATTATGATAAATTACCAATATATTCATATATTTACTCCTGAGAGGCTTATTTAGATTGTATGTATTTATTTAGCTAAAAAAGCAGTTGGTGTTTTCATTTGAACCACGTGGGGCAGGATTTCTTTAAATGTCTAAAAGAGTTTTTTTAAATAATTTAAATCGACTAAATAAATAGAAATAAATAAATATGGAGATCGATATTTTGATTCTGAGAGCTATCAATAATAAATAAAACCGCATGCGACAGGTCAGTCAGGTTTTGCTCCTTTAAAGGTGCAGTGTGTACGATTTAGGTGGAGTTATTCCCATTTTTCTTTTTCCAAAATTCAATTGAAAATGTTCTAATAAGTTGCAATATGTCATTCCACCACCAGGTGTCACCCAACCCTGCACACTGCACCTTGAGTCCCTCCCCCTACAGGTGGGTCAGTTTGGGGGCCTGCAGGATCCGGTCCTGGCCCCACGAGCAGGAGAAGTAGGACCCGTGCTCGTCCACATCATTGGGGTGAGTGACGTGCGCGCTCCCGTACTGTGCGTCAAAGTTAGAGCCGTGCGTAAAGCCTGGGTACTGCTGCTGAGGGGGAGGGGGAGGGGCCTCCTGGTAGTCCCCGCCCAGGTGGACGTAGCCCAGGCTGGACAGAGTGGGGCTGCCGGGGGCGGAGGGGGGTGAGGAGGAGGGGGGTGTGGGGGTGAGAGGGGTGAGGGGGGTGAGACCTTGCTGCTGCTGCTGCTGCTGCTGCTGCTCCCTCTCGTCCTTCTTCTGCTTCATCCTCCGGTTCTGGAACCAGATCTTGATCTGGGTCTCGTGCAGACGCAGCAGCGCCGCCAGCTCCTCGCGCCGGGTTCTGCTCAGGTACCGGCTGAAGTGGAACTCCTTCTCCAGCTCCACCAGCTGCGCGCTCGTGTACGCGGTGCGCGTGCGCTTCGTGAAGGCCGCCGGGCTCGCGCTCGGGCACGCGCTCTGGTTGACGCCTGGAAACACAGCAGGAGGCGCTCAGAACTTTTCCCACTTTTTCAGATTCGTTTTATTTTGTTTTGATTTTTATTTTCTGCCAGTGACTGATTTATGTTTAACTCCTTTATAAAGTTCATATAATAATTATAATTATTATAATTATTATAATTATATAATTCATAATAATAATCATCAGGTTCACAAACATCAAAGACACAGAAGAATTAACGAGTAAATCAAAGCTAATTAGTTCAAAGTTTGACTTTGTGGAGAAAAGTTCATTCATGAGACTTTATATCATTTAATATTCAAACACTGCAACATTAAAAAAAATCTTTA
>JAFBJT010108436.1:88309-90301 GCA_016785325.1 Chascanopsetta lugubris
CCATGGTTCCTGCAAACTCCTTCAGGTGGTCCTGGTCCTGGTCCGGGTCCTGGTCCGGGTCCGGGTCCTGGTCCGGGTCCTGGAGGAGGTGGAGGTTCTGGTGGAGGTTCTGGTGGAGTTGGAGGTTCTGGTGGAGTTGGAGGTTCTGGTGTTGGTTCTGGTGGAGTTGGAGGTTCTGGTGGAGGTTCTGGTGGAGTTGGAGGTTCTGGTTGAGTTGGAGGTTCTGGTGGAGGTTCTGGTGGAGTTGGAGGTTCTGGTGGAGTTGGAGGTTCTGGTGTTGGTTCTGGTGGAGTTGGAGGTTCTGGTGGAGGTTCTGGTGGAGTTGGGGGTTCTGGTGGAGTTGGAGGTTCTGGTGGAGGTTCTGGTGGAGTTGGAGGTTCTGGTGTTGGTTCTGGTGGAGTTGGAGGTTCTGGTGGAGTTGGAGGTTCTGGTGTTGGTTCTGGTGGAGTTGGAGGTTCTGGTGGAGGTTCTGGTGGAGTTGGGGGTTCTGGTGTTGGTGGAGTTGTTGAAGTGGAGCAGAGAGAGAGGAGGTGACGGATGAGGAGCAGAACAAAAGGCCACATTGAAGAGGCCTCGAGTCCTGCTTCTCCCACAGATGTCATATTGTCCAACAGAGAGAGAACACACACACACACACACACACACACACACACACACACACACACTCATTAGGGCTGACTTGGCTGCAGCTGTGAGGGAGGAACTTTCCCGCTCACTCTGATTTTCACAAAAGTCACTTGAGAAAGAAAAGAACTACAAATCTAATTATTCATCAGTCAACATTTTAACTTTAGCACAAATCTTTCATCAGAAAATATGTTTTTAAACTTGAATGTGTTTATTTGATATTATTTTAATCTAGTTCTTATAATAATAATATAAAATAAAATATGATAATTACTCATCAGTGTAAAATGGAGGACGGATGTGATTATTCAGAGAGTGATTTCTGGGTCAGAGGTGAAAAATAAAATGTAAATAAAAAAATGTTGTCATGTCCCTTTAACTTGTTTGGGACCGGAAGTGTCAAACAGAATAACATTTAAATGTGATTCCATGAATCCTGAATGTGTCAGAATGAATCGTAGCTCAGATTATTAGTTTTTATAATCAAAATTAATTTCATAACAAACTCTTTATCGAGTGAATCATAAATTAAAGGTTCATTCCGCATAAATTCCTGTCTCGATGATGAACCCATAAACCCACTGACACTGACACTCTGTTATTCCTCCTCCAGCTCTGGGACGTGCGCGCTCCCGAGGAGACGAGCACGAGGAGCCATCCATCATCCTGCGGACCGGTCTGAGGCGCCCTCTGCTGGACGAGCCGCTGCATTACACCCGGTCACAGCAGCGGTGAGGAGGAGGAGTCTCACAGATTCCAGGTGTTTGAGTCTGACACAAACGTTCAAGGTGACTTTTTTAAATATGTAAATGAATGCTCGTTTGTGTTTGATGACGTCATTAATCACATTTCCAGCTAATGGAGGAGGAGACTTTGATTTGATGATAAAACTACAGATGTGCTGTTCTATGGATTTGAAGGCAGTTTACAATGTTTGATTGAAATGAGTGAAGATCGAAGATGCACCAAATATATTTGAAGGTGAATTTTGAATTGAAGTTAAAATAAGATCATATTTTATAAAGAGATTTGTAATTGTTGCAGCTGCACGAAACTCTGAGAGCAACAGTTTGAAAAGAAAATATAAAGAATAAACTCAAACACTGACGTCAAAGTCTATTTAAAGAAAATATAAAGAATAAACTCAAACACTGACGTTAAAGTTTATTTAAAGAAAATATAAAGAATAAACTCAAACACTGACGTTAAAGTCTATTTAAAGAAAATATAAAGAATAAACTCAAACACTGACGTTAAAGACTATTTAAAGAAAATATAAAGAATAAACTCAAACACTGACGTTAAAGTCTATTTAAAGAAAATATAAAGAATAAACTCAAACACTGACGTTAAAGACTATTTAAA
>JAFBJT010108436.1:92575-104144 GCA_016785325.1 Chascanopsetta lugubris
CGACCTCCAGCAGCCACCCAATGAACTCCAAGGGTTTTCACTTCCTCGTGTGCTAGTGTACACTAGAGACTGCCCCTCACTTCATATAAAGCATTTTCCTTCAGATTAAGTTTTGTGTGTGTGCATGTAAGAATGACAGCTACGAGGTTTCTTTTGAATATGAATATTAAAATGCTTGAACAGAACTGAGCATAGAAAGACGTGTAGTGCAGGTGAGGACTGAGATCAAACCAAGAGAGCAGCAAGAAGGACAGGAGAGAGGGTGCAGAGGTTGGATTTACCGACGAAGGGAACAAGGAAAGAAGCATTACCGTCTGTGTTGTGGCTATTCATCTCGATATTTAGTTAAACAGACTCATTCTGAAAGTGGTCAATTAAAATAACCATTACAAACTATTTTAGTCCTATATACAATTGCTCTATCGCTGATAAAAATCTTTGGAGAACACTTCATTCATTACACTCGAGCACAAGGCCACTCATGCCGAAGCTTCCGTGCCCAGTGGGGTGGTCTGCTGGTGAAAACAGTGTGGGAACTCTGTGCCGTCCCCCGATTCACATCATTCCGCTGCTGCTGCAAAATCTATGAGCTCTAAATGACAAGAAGACTGAGGGAGACGGCTGGGAAAAATAATCTTACAGATCAAAAGTGTCCTGGGTTTTAAGTCAGGGCACATGCTTTGGATTACCAGTGGCATTTCTTAATAGTATATGGAAAAGTGCTGATGCCAATATGCAAGACATTAAAAGAGGTTTTCGTTTCTCCAGTGAACGGCTCACTGGTGCACAGCCACCGTGGGGGACACATAATGTTGAACATAGAATAGGATTCTTTTTCAACTTCAATATATGATGAGAAAATCATATAAAAGCAATAAAACAATGATTTCTTCCTGTTGTGTTCTG
This sequence comes from Chascanopsetta lugubris, assembly GCA_016785325.1. Lineage (NCBI taxonomy): Eukaryota > Metazoa > Chordata > Actinopteri > Pleuronectiformes > Bothidae > Chascanopsetta > Chascanopsetta lugubris. The sequence continues at coordinate 93,482 of JAFBJT010108436.1, forward strand.
CACCTTCTGCGGACACACTGATGCAAGTGGCTGGCCGGCTGAATTTATGATGATAGTTTCATCAGTCTGCAAAGAATCGCCTCTCTGATCGTCAACGACTGAAAAACAGCTTCATGCTGGAGACGACCTGGATGCTCCTGGTTTCTTGGCTGAAAAGCCTCTTCCAGAGACCTCTGTCTCTGTCGGTGGTCTGGATTGGCTTTGGGGTCTCCCCCCGCCTCCTCTTTCCTCAACTTTTTTTTGCTGCTCGGAGTTCTCTGGAGGGTGAGCTGCTTTAATATGTTCGTGTACATTTCTGGTGTTACCACAGTGGTGAATGAATCAGTGTGTGGTGACATCACCAGGTTTTTTTCTCCGTCTTCTTCCGACAATATGAAACGAGGCAGAAAAGCAGGGAGGAGGGAGGGAGGGGGGGAGAGAGAGAGAGAGAGAGAGAGAGACAGACAGACAGACAAAGAGAGAGAGACAGAAAGACAGACAGACAGACAGAGACAGAAAGACAGACAGACAGACAGAGAGAGAGAGACAGACAGAAAGACAGACAGACAGACAGAGAGACAGACAGACAGACAGACAGACAGACAGACAGACAGACAGACAGAGAGAGACAGACAGACAGACAGACAGAGAGACAGAAAGACAGACAGACAGACAGACAGAGAGACAGACAGAGAGACAGACAGACAGAGAGACAGACAGACAGACAGAGAGAGAGAGAGAGAGCACAGTCTGCACAGGCAGACTTGGGGAGACGCTGCGCTCTCATGAACTCTGTGGGGCAGTTGGAGTCATTTACTGGACGTACAGAAGAAAAACTGCAACAACAGTATCGGCCTCATCACGCTAATATTGATCCGATACCGATACACACCTTGGTATCAATATTTAGATCAATACGCCCACACGTGCTGATTCAACCAAAACACATAGTGAAGGAATAACAGTTTGGGGGGCCGCATACTGGGGCCTATGATATACACATTGATGGGCTCATATTAGGGAAATGAAAAAAAAACATGGTGGTGGTTATACATCCAAAAAATGTCAGTATGTAATTGTTTTGTAATATTTTAGAGGTGACAAAAAGATGAACAAATGTACTCACAACTATAACAAATGTTAGCTTGTCTGAACAGCAGTGGATGTTGGGCAGCTAACGTTACACATAAAGTTTGATTTGCTAAGTTTGGGTTAAGCCCCATTGGTGCTGGTGAGCAGAGAGACAGGGCCCGACTCAAATTGGTGCGTTTACCCCAAGTGACAAATCATGTATTCTATACATATATGAAGTAAGTGATCTTATTTCAAAGGTTTGACGATATGCACATTTTTTCACATGATGAATCCACTGAGACCTTTAATTAGAAATGTTTTACAAATTAAAAGTCTCTGTGTGTACAAGAGCTAACATTTGACTGACTGTGTGTATGCGGATAAGGCAGTGACGACGAGCAGATTCAAAACAAACATCCAAACTGACACAGCCCAGGCTTGTGACTTCATGGAGGATAACTACGGATTTGAAAGCTGGACCTGTGCGTTTGCTATAAATGACTGATTGGGCAGAAATATATGCATTTGCTCCGTTACTGAGCAAAGACTGTTTACTCAGTGACTGCAAACGCAATGTCATCTAACGGGGCACTTGTCCACCTTGCAATTGCTCCACTTGTGGTCATATTGTGAGGTAAATAAATAACAAACAATTTCAACATTTGGTTTGTAAATATCTGGCAACAGCACTGGTATTATTCATAAAGACTTTACATTTTAAAGTGAGAGGTAAATGTTTTGAAGCATTGTGTCATTTTTGTTACTTCTAAAAATATTGTAAAAACATTTTCATGAATTTAGAATGTTTCAAATGATAAATTGTATTTCCATCAGCCTTAAGAGAGCCCATGAATGTACGTTTACATTAGGACCTGGTCCGCACTACGGGGGCTGCCATGTTTTTACAGTAAACCAGAGTGGACATACTTAAGTTTTAATGACATCTGAAGTCAACCATAGCAGTGAACGACTGAACTACTACTTTCTGACGAATGAGTGCACTCGTGTCGTGTGTGTGTGTGTGTGTGTGTGTGTGTGTGTGTGTGTGTGTGTGTGTGTGTGTGTGTGTGTGTGTGGCTCGAGGCACAGAGAGCACAGGAGAAATAGAACCGCAACCATGTAGAGACAGAAATGACATGTTGACGTGTAAATAAGATAGAACATATGTTTTTTAATTGGTTTAATAAAAGAACAAGGTATGAACCTGTTCTAAATAGGAACGGTAAGATTAAATGACGTCTCGGTGATCTGGCGCTATACAGAAAAATAATTGATTCAATTAACTTGATCTTCCAGGTGACAGCTCAGCGATGTTGCCGGGTGGGGTCAATATAATGGAAGGGGAAACACTGCAAAGGTTGTCCTGCATTCTGGGAAGGTGACGGATACGACACGCAACGTCTCCACTATATGTCACCAAATTGTACACACAGCACCTTTAAGTATTTCTAAGTCTAGCTGAGGGATACGGCCAGAAGATGCCACCGCAGTCGCTCCAAAATAATGGGTCGCCCTATAACCATCATGCCCCTAACTGATGGATCCTATGAAAAATGTTCTTCACATACTATACAAGCAAAGTACAGAGTTGTGACGTGAATGGTTCAAAGCGGCACCTGGAGGATCAGTAAGACTGGACCAGCCTTCTGAAAACGCAGGAGGGTGAACATGCTGTCACTTCTGGTTTGTGACAGGGCTGTGGAACGTGACTTCAGCATGTTACGGACACTACACGTGATGAACCCATGTAACAATGTTGAAGTGTGTCGACGGCCTAATGTCAACTTTAAAGCTTCAAACATCATCATAAATATCAGGTTGCCATGATTCTCTCTGTGATCAAAGGAAATGAGTTCAGTAACTCAGCACTGGAAGGTTGTAAACGTACAGTCGATGGCTCGTAAGAATCCCCGTAATGTGACGAACAAGTTCCAACTGTAGATTTGATCCAATTACTCATTTCCAGTGTTTAGGAAACAACACTGTTGCTAATGCGCTGCAACCAAGCACCTCCATCCAACTGTGAGCCACAAGCTAAGGGACCGTCTACAAGTCGCTGCTCCTGGAAGTACTCAGCATTTCCTGCTCCATCAACATGAAAATCACTAGTTACTGCAGACTCTATGATGCTCATACTACATGCCACTTTTCAGAAATAAACCATGGTAAGATTTGTAGTAATATTTCAGGATAAGTATCACATCCATTGATCAGTGGCACCCAGGGTCAGCAGATTCACCTGACTGATGGAGGGTGTCCTCATGATTCTACTCCAACAAATCATTCGCACACAAAAAACAACCTTCTGTTTCATTTTTAAGGATCATCCACAGTCCAGTGCATGAAATACAACTCAAGAACCAACACTGAAACAACCTCCAACAGCATGTGATCCCTCTGCACTGTGAGGGTCCGATCGAATAGAAACAGATCGAGCTCAGAAACTGGTTTCACAATTGTTTTACCTTTACAATCATTTACAACAGAGTATGGAGTTGGTGAACAGGTTAAACAATGTCTGGGTTATCCTTTAAGCAGCCTAAGCTGAGAACCAGAGCAATGGGGCAGGAGTGTTCAGGAGTGTTCAGGAGTGTTCAGGAGTGTTCAGGAGTGTTCAGGAGAGTTCAGGAGTGTTCAGGTGTGTTCAGGAGTGTTCAGGAGTGTTCAGGTGTGTTCAGGTGTGTTCAGGAGTGTTCAGGAGTGTTCAGGAGTGTTCAGGAGTGTTCAGGTGTGTTCAGGAGTGTTCAGGAGTGTTCAGGAGTGTTCAGGTGTGTTCAGGAGTGTTCAGGAGTGTTCAGGAGTGTTCATGAGTGTTCATGAGTGTTCAGCCTCTCCACGGAGCCGCTTTTTACAGGAATAAATCTGTCTCACAAACTGTCTGCGACGAAGGTGCAGCACAAAAACAACTGACACTAAATGACTTCATGATCAAGACAGAGGGGGAAGCCAGGTTCGTGCGTCCCCCTCACGCCAACATACGGACGTTGTGACAGAAAATAGACTTTAACAATGTTGATATTTGATAGTTTCGCTTAAATACATCCACGTCATCGTCACATTGCTGACAGTGAATCGAGGCTACAAGCTCGCGGGAGGTCAGCGTTTGATCGGCGAGTTGGATGTTGGCTAGCTGGCTAATGTTAGCTTTATTGTTAGCGTGCTACCCGCGGCACTAGCCTCATAACACAGTCCATGTGTCCCGCTGCGGTGAACCGTGTTATCTCTTCCACGCAGAGCCCATGAGCAAATTGGGTCTCGACCGCAGTCCAGGCCGATGTCCCCGTCTTGAATGCGGCTGGAGGGGACGGCAGTTGTCCACGCACACACACACGTACACGTAGGGACACACATGCTAACGGCGTCGCTCGGTAGCAGCCGACACATGGTTAAGATGACAGCGACAGACACTCACCCAGAACCACCTGGTCACTGAAGATCACCTCAGAGTCATGGTGCGTCGAGGGCGGCTGTTATCTGGAGGAGAACGTGGCTGCCGCGGGCGGAGGACCGGCTTCGGGCGGAGGACCGGCTTCGGGCGGAGGACCGGCTTCGGGCGGAGGACCGGCTTCGGGCGGGAGGCTGAGTCCGCACACCGACGGGAGGAGGCGCGCTGCGAGCCGCTGCCTGCTGACAGCTCAGCGGGACACACCGAGGCGGACGGCGGCGCGGAACTGGCCCGAACTGGCTGCGTGTGCGTGACGGCAGGAAGTGACATGTGGTGAAATCATGGGAGCGACAACACCGCCCCTTCCACGGACGGAGAACAGGTTCTCTCTATATAAGGAGGGGCCGCTGTCACCTGTCACTGCCGCGGCCCGGAGGCAAAGGTTCCGTCCATGGCACGTGATGCACAGGTTCTGCTCCGACTCTCTGAGGAACGGGCTTTGACCCACGCAGAGTTTGTGTCACTCCCATGCACTTGTACTTGACTTGTGTATTTCCTTTTCGAGGAGGTGTGCGTAAGATTTGGTGACCTCTACAGGCGAAGTCACATGCTGTGTCCATCAGCTCACCTTCCCCCTCCAAGCCCTCAGGCCTCATTCAAACTCAAAAGATGTTTACTTCCTCTAAGGTCTACTGTAAAAACATGGCGGCCCCGAGGAGAGGACCCTCTCCTCATGTAAATATACATTGGTTTGAAGGGTGGGGGGGGAAATCAAAATTCAGGAAAATGTCAGACAGTGACAAAACGGACAGAAACCGTACACACTGCACCTTTAATACTGATTTTACTTATTCACCAGGATTCAAAAGTGCACCCAACGTGAATATTTCCACCTTGTGAGTGGCTGAGGCATGGTTCATAAGCCCCGCCTCCTCCATGTTAGTAATTGGGATACGGTCTAATTAAAAGAAAGGGAAGGCCGGAGCCGAGCCCCTGATTGAAATGGAGATAAAATGACTTGAATGGACCACCAGTCCTCACCAGCCACTTCCTGTTCTGTCTGGTCGCTCCGAGCTCTGCAGGTATTAGTACCCGAGGAAATACTGATCAAACAGTCTGGCGTCATCACCGTTATTCTGTTGTTCTTAGCATCATGTCGTTAGAAGGTTCTCAGATTTGGTTTGTGGTTTTCCGTGACTTAGAAGCCTCTGGCCCGTCTTCATGACGGTGTTTCTCTTTTTAGACGCTCAGTCTATTTTGGGGATATTTTTTGGGTGAATGTGTGAGACCTGTACTCCCATGGAATACAAAATCCTGCAAAACAATTTATACATTTCAATTCTACACTCTTAAAAACATCCATGTAATTATTTTATCTCTACAACCTCATAAATGTCGCCGTAAACAGGACTTTATATGCACAGTAATTACATCTTACATCATTCTGTGACAGAAGTTCAGATTCAAATGTTTTCCGATGCTACATTTGTGTGAATGAATCGAATAACTTCAAATACACATACATTCAAACTCAAAATAAATCATGTATGTGTAAAATGCATTAGTTTCATTAAGAATTGTATTTTATTCAATCACATGTAAACTATTTGATGAATTCCCATTAATACAGCAGGGCAGTGAACATTTATTTAGATGTCACCTTTTGCATTGAGCTTTGAAAAAAACTAGATGGAAATCTGATATGTCACTGAAAAACATTTAGTCCCGGATCATTTCGAGAGTAACTCTGGAGAGGATTCAGCTTCATTCCACGCTGGGCCTTTAAGGAAATGTATGAAGACAATAAAAGCTATCATGGAGCATGTAGTCAGCTCCTGAAGTCACGACTACATCGATCCTGGGCAGTTGAAAGCGAAGTCTAATTTAGAAGAACGGACACATCAAAGCACTACAACCTTTCCTGTCCATTTTTCAAACCTTTGATTCACACATTTCTCACAATGCAACCAGTTGTCCTGAAGCCGCTCCTTCAGGACACGTGAACCAAGAAAACAACGTATCATCTCCTACGATATCATCAGCATCATGTCATCTTCTACCGCTTTTCCCAGTGTTCTGGGTCGCGGGGCATTTCTTCCAGTGCACACAGGGTGATTGGGGGTATCGGTGTCAGGGCCAGTGACACTGCAGCGTCCAACTGGGACTCGAACCAGTAACTTTGCTTCCAAAGGAGACTGCTCTAACCACTGAGCCACTGCCGGCCTGAAAACAGCGTTATGTCAAACCATTTTTTCAGTAAATACAGGTCGTTCATAAAATCCTGACTTGTTTAGAACCCTACCCCCCCCCCCCCCCCCCCCCCCAGCAAACTCACAAGGTGTACAAAATGTCCTGTGGCCAGAAAACCACCACCACCATCTTCACTGTCGTCTGCAGTGGACTGACCACTGACGCACAGGCCAAGAAAAACAGAACATGCGCTAATCCTCGCTCTTGATCACTTCTGCAAACAGAATTCCACCTTTCCACGTGGGAGCGGGTTTGTTTTCTTTACAGCCCATCGGACGGCGCAGAGGAGGCCCACAGATGGAGGGACTGTTGCTCAGCCTCCATCCTGACTTCCATGACATCAATGGAGAACAAATGCATTTTCTTTTCTCGAGTTTCTTTATCCTTTAACGTTACAGCCCAGTTAAAGGCAGGGTGTGGTTTGGGTGGGCTCCGCCTCCACCCGTCCATCTGAGCTGAAGAACACAGCCAGGTCTAAGTGCAGCATCACAGGCAACCCGCACCAACGTGTGCGTATGTACATGTGTTTGGTGAGTGACTGATCCGATAGTGGGCAGGTGAGTCAGACGGTCACTCCTCCTTCTCTACGCGTTCAAGTTGGATGAATACACGGATCAATTCCAGAATCAGAAGCATTCCATTGAAATGAGAGAGAGGGCGTCTGTCCTCGTGAGAGCAGGACGACGTCCCGCTCTTTAAAAAGCCACGTGTGCAGGACTCGCATCGACCGGCAGCAGGTCGGCGACCGTTCGCTGACAGACATGTGGTCGCGCGTGGGATTGGGTGAAGGTCCAGACAAAACCCCTGAATCCTGGTCCCACATTGTAAATGTGCCGTGTGACATCAAGCGCGGTGAGCTTCAACTCGCTGAGCGCGATGCGATGGTACTCACGTTCAGTCTCGGCGCTTCAACACGCTGAGCGCGATGCGATGGTACTCACGTTCAGTCTCGGCCAGCGGCTTCATGTTCGGACTCAGTGTCGCCTGCTTACGGAACGTTTGGTCACTTTGATCACAAAGTCTAGAACATTTGTCCCCTTTGGTCCAGAGTTTTAAACCTTGGACCCTTTGATCTTGACTTTTAGAACTTTTGGCCCCCTTTGATCCCTTGAATTCCAGAATGTTTGGACCCCCAACATTTTTGACTCTTTAATCCCACGTTGTATTACTTTTTGTAAACATTTGGATCCTGAATTATAGAATTGTTTGCCCTCTGTCTGTTATTCTGAATTCTGGAACGTTTGGCCTCTTTGATCAAGGATTCACAAGCTCTTACTCGAGCTGATTCCACACACGAGTACATTTAACCGCTTTTAATACTGAAGGCTTGGACTTTTTCTTCCCAAATTCTAAAACAGAGACTTTTCATACACACACACACACACACACACACACACACACACACACAAAATGTTCTCATAAGGCCAAACATCTACTGCCTCGACCTGAAGAACAAGTAGAAACCTCAGGAAAAGAACTGTGAGTTCCAGAGATGGACAGAAGAGCAATTCAATAACTTTGAACATAACCTTGATGTATCCATCTGAAGTGATGAAGTACATGGAGTTTTTACTTTTTTTTCAACAAGAGATCTCTTACATAAAAGAGCTCAAATGTTGTATGTATTTCAAAAAATAATGACATCAAAAACATTTTAAATAAAGTAGTTTGAATGTGATTTGAGTGAAATGTATTCTAATATATACTTTAAGTTTAATTTCACTCGTACAAATGACATTCAAACAACTTGATTCATTCACATAAATTCAGCGTCATATAAAACCCTTTTTCCAAAGTGACTCTTTGCACTGAACTTACGTAACAAAAGTGAATTCCAAAATTGGAGTGGAGTTTTATATTTGATTTGGATGAAGTCCAGTTTTAAGCGTACTTTTATTTCACAGTGTGGATGAGATATAAAGTCCAGATCATAGTCCACAATCAGCTGCTGTAAAAATCCAGGTGTGTAATTCAGATTAGTTCTCCTTGTCCAGAGAGTCACATGTTTGTTAGTCAACAGGAGGCCCCGGATACATGGGCCACATTTGCTCTGTTACTTGTGCCACTTAAAGGTGCAGTGTGTAAGATTTCTGTCACTTCAAAAAATGACACCGAAACATTACAAAACAATTACAAACTGACATTTTGATGGATTTATTATATCATTTTTCTCCATTACCCTTTAAATGAGCCCATGAATTCATATTTTCATGAGAAGCGGCTTCTCTTATGGAGGCCGCCATGTTTTACAGCAGTTAAAGTGAACGTACTAAACACATTTTGAGTTTTGACGACAACTGAGGTCGACCACAGGTTCTCCTTCATGTTCAGAAGGTGAGGGTGAGGTGATGGATACAACACGTGACTTCACCACTCGAGGTCACCAAATCGTACACACTGCACCTTTAAGGCTCACATCCATTTTGTGAATGGCACATGAAGAACTGAAGTACCTGTATTTGCCTGAAGGGGCCAACATCTGTACAATATCTGCCGAGCCAGTCGCCTTTAACTCCGAGTATGAAACCAATCTTTTGTGACCAGTGTGTGATGTGTTACACACTTAAAGGTGCAGTGTGTACGGTTCAGTGACCTCTAGAGCCTCACCCCTCTGAGCATGCAGGAGAACCTATGGTCCACTTCAGTTATCATTAAGTTTGTAAAAATCTCATTGTTTTGTAATTTTATAATAAACGTTACAAATATTTGACTGAAATCGAACTCACTGCAACTTCAACACTTAATTCCTTCGGTGTCAAGTAACTTTAGATGCCTCGATTAAAAATGCATTCGATGGGTTTCTGTGAAGTTATATTACCAAAAAATCGTACCATAAACAAACATACAATGAAAATGATTAACGAGTGCCGGTTACATTCCGTGTTGTTTGGGGGAAAAGACAAAGTATTTCATTGTCTGACTTCAGATCTAATAGTTCTAATGGGTGACGAGGCTGGAAACTGTCAATCGGATCCGGAGACCCTGACTGAATTTATTCATTAGCACAAATTGGTAGAACAATAACAGATTAAGATTTCCATCGGCTCAGTGTGGTCTGGTCAAATTGGGTAAACAATGAAATAGAGGATTCTTTTTTTTTTTGGAGCAACAAGGTGTTCAGTAACTTTCTTGCAGCTGCTTCTTTCGGCGCTGCCTTCGTTACACTTCATCAGCGGTTTCCTCGTCCATCCGTCTCACAGACATGTCACTGGAGGAAATGTAGCAGGGAGGGTGAAGCCTGCTCTAACTTTGCTCTAATCTGTGTATTGTTTGACTCTCAGCGCTTCAGGAAGTTCCTTCAGGTTTAAGACTCTGCTCAGTGGCTCTAGATCTGAGTCCCTGAAGCATGGAAGTCCAGGGGATGATGGAGAGGACGGATGAGCTCTGGCCGCCTAGTCTGGCGCTTATCTGCCATATTCCCAGTCCAGCCCTGATAACCTGCATCAGCCAGCAAAATACAGGATATGACCCAATAACCTTGCGAGCCAGCGACGGAGCAATATTGTTTTATTAGGGGAGGTGATTTCCGTGAGCCCCCTTAACAGATCTCACTTGTCAGGGGGCTTGATAAATGGGGTTGAGTCTTCTGGCGGAGAATTGGCCACAACTTCCAGATAAATGGGAAATAAACCAAACAGACAAAACCCTGCTCCTTTTCAAGTCAGTGCACCCAGAGTTGTAGACGTGAGTGAAGCAGCTAAATGCCCCCTGACACTCTTTCCATTTCTAGCTGCAAAATGGAATTGTACATAATATATATTCACAAGGGGGCAATTCCTCTTCACAGGTGGCACCACCATGTTTTGTTATTGATCACTGAGGTCAGGGCTCTCCCCTGCACAATGGAATAAGGCCCCAATCACCCCCCAACAGTTCGCCCACCCCGTCCATCAGCGCGCACACAGAGACACGCGCTGCGGCCCCGCCCCCCATCAGCGCGCACACAGAGACACGCGCTGCGGCCCCGCCCCCCAT
>JAFBJT010108437.1:0-14480 GCA_016785325.1 Chascanopsetta lugubris
CCCCCCCCCCCCCCCATCCCACCACCACCACCACCACCATCACTACCACAAAGTCTCTCTGAGTTTCCTCTGTGCTGTTTCTTTTGTTTGCCACCGGGCCGGCAACAATTCATCCTTGTAATCAGTTGTAATTGATGATTAAAAGTAGTTGATAATTGATTAATCTGGTCTGTGTAAAAGCACATATACAACGAGGTATAGGGGCAGGAAATGCAGCGTTAATGGATATTAGCTTTGCATCGTTTTTGTTCCATATACATTCCTTTTCATTTGAACGTTCTTTAAAAGAGCGTTGTGCAAGAACACATGCTAGTAAAATCATAAAGTCATAAGATGAGACGTTGAATTAGATGAAAAGTAAAATTTTACTAGCAGCCTTATGGTGTCGGACTTGACACTTTCAAAATAAAATAATGTTTGTTGATTCCTTATTTAATGGGGAATTGTTTGAGATTTTCTAACGTAAGAATACAAATAGAAACACAAGTACCAAAAATATATTTGCAGTCATTTAAAAAATGACAGCAATTGTCGTTATTATTTTCTATGAGGGACTGATTTGATATTAACCAGGTCATTTACAGCTTTCATTCATTGTTGCCTTTTCATTTTACAGCCAGAACAAATGATGAGCTTTGGTACCACACCCAGAAGAATGGGGTTAATGGGGTCTCAAGTGTAAGGAGCTCAAATCTGTGACTTTTAAAACAACTTTCAAACGAGTCAGCTCCAGCACTCCCTAAAACAGTCCGATACATGGGCACATGTATTTTGTGCATAAAAATAATTCTGAGCCAGTCAGCGTTTCTTCTTCTTTATATGTGCTCTGTTGCCACGACAAAAAAAAAAAAAAAGTTGATCCACCTCAAATGAATGACAACAAAGTTATTTCTGTCGCTCCGGCCACTAACTTGGGCCTCGGGCAGTGTAACATCCACTTTCTCTTTTTTTTTTTCACTTGGCGTGTCCTTTTCCAGTTGCGGCTTTTTTCAGCACAACCAGGAACATACACAGGAGGATCGTCGCCAGCCATTTCACCCAGTGTAATTACTGCCTCTGCAGAGGAGGAACAATCTAAACCAGCATGTATATTTTAAGACGTGCACCTACGGTATATAACTAAAATTGTCATAATTAAGAAAACCACTCCGCCGGATTCGCCGGTTAGCTTTTAGCTCCGCTCCGAGTGGATCCTCCCGACTCAGTCCGCTGCCTCCTCTCTCTACTGTATAATGACGGCGTGCGGGGAGAGAATGATAAGTGGGGTTTTGAGGAGGGAGAAGAGCATGGCATATAGTGGAGGTAGGACAAAGCCTCTTTTGTCGTAATACCCCTCTTAGCAGCTTCTTTGGCTGTGAGGCAGAGTTCAGGCCCAGGTCTCGGGCTCCTCTTATTCCTTTTGCGTAAGCTCATGTCTTCCTGCCGGGGCCCTGACAATGGGATAAGTGTTTGTCTCAAGACAAATTGTGCCGCTCCATAGCTGACTGACGTGTGTGTGTGTGTGTGTGTGTGTGTGTGTGTGTGTGTGTGTGTGTGTGTGTGTCCATGTTTGGTTTGCTAACCAGCAGTTTTTCGCTGCCTGTCTCTCCACTCCTCCTCCTCCTCCTCCTCCTCCTCCTCCTCCTCCTCCTCCTCCTCCTCTTCCTCCACCTCCTCCTCCTCATAACCTCTCGCTCTGTCCTCAGTTCCACGACAAGATGGACCCCCTGCTGGAGTCCTCCTCCTCCTCCTCCTCCTCTTCCTCCACCTCCTCCTCCCCCAGGGAAGCAGGCAGGAGGTGGGAAGGAGAAGCGAAGCCATTGTGAAGGGGAAGCCACTGGCCTCTTCCTGTTATGAGAGGAAATGCATACAAATGTGCTTCCTGTGCGTCCGCCCCCTCTCTTCTCCCTTCTACCCTCCCCACTCCTCCCGTCTCTCTCTCTCTCTCTCTCTCTCTCTCTCTCTCTCTCTCTCTCCCTCTCTCCCCCCACCCCACCCCCCACCCACCCATGTGGCAGAGACACTATCAGTCCTTTCTTCATCCTGTTATTTTTTTTTTTCAACTCCTCTTTGTTGCCCAAGGAAACGTGACAGGTCAATTGTGTAGAGCGGAATACATTTTAGAATTTGAATACACTTTATTTATCTTTTTTGATTGATTCCACATAGATTCAAAGACAGAAAGAAAGAAAAAGAGGAAATTGAAATGAGTTCAGTAAAAGGGGATGTGGGGGTGACTGGTTTGGGACTTTACAGCAGAGCTGTGCGAGTGAATCTGTGGGGATGAGGTGGTGGAGGCGGATCAGGGCGAACGAATCAAGCCAACATGCCACAGTATGTGTTCACAGTGACTCAGTGCTCATCACAGTTATAGATTTAGTTCCCCTCAAAAAGTACTTAGTGAAGAAAGTATCACAACGTACTGTTGACATCTGTTTAGTTTCCAAGCAGACAAAAAGTTAAGTAAACAATGAAACTTTGACAGCTCAGTGTCACATCGTATCACAATTTAGTCAAAATAGTGTGTGTGTGTGTGTGTGTGTGTGTGTGTGTGTGTGTGTGTGTGTGTGTGTGTGTGTGTGTGTGTGTGTGTGTGTGTGTGTGTCATTAACATATCAGTGTGTGTACCAACACCCACTGACCAAGGAAACAAAGCGGAGTGAGTCAGAGTTTAAGACTGTTAAAGCTTTATTTACACACACATGTCAGATATTATGTTGATAAACAACAACAACAAACTGAGACTAAGTCATTTGGACGTCAGGAATCCTACATTTAAAGGTAAAGTATGTAGGATTGAGTGACATCCAGTGGTCACCACCACCTCACCCCCCCCCTCCCCAGCCCTCAGCTATTATTAAAAACTCCACTCTGGGATACTGTAAAAAAAAACAAAAACATGGTGGCCGTAATTAAATGTAGAAATAAAAATATTTGCATCAAACCCATTCATTCTCCAACTTTTTCCGGCGGTGGTGGAAACTCCTCTGTCTCCTTACCGTTAGCGTGTTTGTGATGCCGACTTCTCGGTAAAAGTCCGCAGATCATCACAGCATCTGTTTTTACACCACCTCTGTGTGTGGCGCTGTTTCCAGCTCGCACAGGAAGTGCTGCTGGGCTGAGAGGGTCACGTGACGCGTGAGGTCACGAAGTCAGCACGGAGTCGTCCTCGATGAGAGAATATTACCACGGTGAACCTGCCCGGCTGAGACACAGCGCACTTTAGCACGTCCCACTCGGTGTTAGCAGGAATCCGTCTTTACCATTCAGCATTTATGTGAAAGCCAAGTGTGTTTTCAAATGTGTGTATGTGTGTGTGTCCCATACCTCCATATACATACATTATGTATATATATATATATATATATATACATATAGTGTATCCCTGGCGTTCTAGCATTAGTAATGTATGGGATGTGAAGGTGGCAGGTTGTGCGTGTCAGATTGAGACGTGGGGGTGTGGTGTGATATGAACGTAGGTGTTATTGTTTGGTCAGTTCAGACTTTTCATAATCACACGTATTCTCTTCCTGTGGTGTTGTTAAAGTCAGTGTATGTGTGAATTATACTCTGATATGTGAAACACACACACACACACTCAGATCTGAAGTGTGAGGCCTGAGACAATTTTGACATTTTTTTTATTTGATTTTTTTTTTTAAACTTTTGTAATGAGATGCAGAGATCCGTTGTTTAATAGTGCCCTGTGTTTTGGGGTGTAGGACCTGTGACTTGTGCACCTCTAACACCTCAGTGCAGGTGTGTGCACCACGTTGGAGACATCGCACAACGATGCTCGCACGTCCTCGTGCTTCCCCAACGAGCGCCCGCGACCTGGTGTCCTCACAGCGCCGCCGTCTCCTCGCCTGGTCGCCGGACGCCTTTAAGGCTGCTTACGTTTCACTTTTTGGACGGCGCAGCGCAGAGTGGGCCGGACGCGGCGATTAATCTTGTTGTCACGAGACGCCACTTGATCTCACGGTGTTAAAAAATGAGCCTTGTTTCTTTCCTCACATTTTGGTTTCTCTGTGTAAATGTCAGCATGGTATTTAGAGCCCGGGGGAGCTTCTGCTCCTTATGTCGTCTGTGAATCAGATGGGCGTTTGTGCCGAAGCTACATTTTTTAAATTAATTTATTATCTTTTCCAGCCGATGCAGGAGAGCTCATGAGAGCTTTTGTACCAAATCTTATGAGACTGAGCAGGAGAGATATTTAGTTTCCCTGGTACATCCTGGAAGATATGATTTCAGGTAATCCAAAACTATCTATCAATACTCAGGTCAACTTTCAGGTCTTCAGGAGTTGTGAAGAGAAACAGCGAAGGGCAGAATCACGATAGAATCATGTCTCGCCTCTGTCCTTGTATCACCCTCACCGTTCTTTGTGAAGGCCTCGATACTCCACTCGTAGCGCCTGTTATTGCATCCAGAGCCTGTTAAAACTGAGACTTAAGAGTTCTCCCTCTGTCTCTGTGTTATTTGGCCCGTTTCAGTGTCAGAAGAGAATAGACAAACATGCAGTTAATCAACAAACCCAGATCATTAGCTACCAGCTGGGCACTGCGCTGGCTCTGTTTCCGCTCAGTCAAAAAAAAGAAAAAGAAAAAGCTTTGTCAATACAGATCTCCAGTGAGCGTAACACACACACACACACGCACACACACACACACACACACACACACACACACACACAGTCACTGAAGAAAATAAAAGACATTTCAAAATTTTAAAAAAAAGAGGCGCTGGCAGGGGTATATTTTCTCTTTCTCTCTCCACACATGGTTCACAGAAGAAACCAGGTGCAGCTCCCTGGAATTAACTCACTTTCACTGCTCTAGTTTTTTTTTTTAGTTTTTTTTTTCCAAACAATAGAGGAATAGAGGCTGTTCTATTTTGACAATGTGGGCACTTGTATGCCCGTCTTATTATTAGAGGAACCGGTCCTGGGCCCCCTGTATAAACACGCACACACACACACACACACACACACACACATGCACATGCCCACAAACAGTGGGTGAGAGAGAAGAAGAAGAAGAAGAAGAAGAAGAAGAAAGGCCCCATTACTGCAGACGATTTTTGTGGTATTTGTTGAGCACATCGCTGCTATTTGAGCACTCAAGCAGCTTCAAGCAGACTCCATCTGTTATTTATATCAATGGCGTGTTGTTCACTATGAGGCGCTTAATTGGGCAACAGAACAATGTGTGTTAATATCAGCGGGGAGAAAATGGTCCGCCTCGCCTGTGTTTTCACATTAAAGTGGATACTTAGGTGTAAAACCAGGTTTTCAGAGGCCGAGCGCGTCGGGGCCATTCGAAGGTAATGATTCAATGTGACATATATGCTCCGCGATGAACCTCCGTGCGCTTTGATGTACAAGAAATAACCGCTGGTCTTTACCGTTATCTGTCTGAGGCACAGTGTTTTCAGTTCCTTAAATGTGAGCCCAGCTTCTTTTTTTTTCTTTTTTTTTTCCTGGTACGGTGGATGAGCTGTTAAAGTCAGGGTCTGCTGAACAATCAGCAGACTTCACTTTTCCTTGAATGTTTGTTTTGCTCAGCGCTAATTATTTGAAAGAGGAAAAGTTGCAGAGTTCTATTCCCCTCCCCTCCGCGCTGAATAAATAGGAAGCTGCGGCAAGATGAATTCCTCCTCTCTGGGGCAAAATAGAGTTTGGGTGTAACTCGACAGTTTCTGTGAAAATCTCGAGGCCCTCGTGACCTCTTGTCCTCTCGTCTCGTCCGCAGGTGACATTCACGAAGCGAAAGTTTGGCCTGATGAAGAAGGCGTACGAGCTGAGCGTGCTGTGCGACTGTGAGATCGCCCTCATCATCTTCAACAGCACCAACAAGCTGTTCCAGTACGCCAGCACAGACATGGACAAGGTCCTGCTGAAATACACCGAGTACAACGAGCCCCACGAGAGCAGGACCAACTCCGATATTGTGGAGGTGAGTTACACAGAAAACACAGACGGCGCACACGTGCACGCCCACACATGCGCACGCGCGCACGCACGCTCACGCACGCACGCACGCTCATGCAAACACAGAGAAACGGAAAAGCAGACAGATGGTTACTGCATTCGTGACTCATTCAGCAACCCTTACTTCTCTGTTTTGGTCTTCACACCTTGCACAGTGTATGAATTAATTGCTCCCATCGTTTGTTAGTCTTCCCCAAGGGTTCAGTCACAATATCAATCACTTTCAGAAAAGGTAGAAGACGCGTACAGTGTATTAACACGTGTTTATGCTCAAATCGCCTCCCTCGTCACCGCGCCTACACTCTGCAGTGCATCACTGCTGCGGGCCCCCGGTGCTGTGTGCGATCGCCAGCGCCCCCCCCTGGATGTCACGTCACCGCTGATATGGCTCCTCAGAGCAGGACGTTGATCCTAACTCTCTTTGGACACATGTCAGTCGTGTGGCTCCGGGCGACGTCAGGCAGCAGTGTCAGGCAGGTAGATAAAGCAGGAAATGACGCAGAGAGGCTCCAGGATCCTTAAGCTCTCACTGTGAACCTGTTATGCAACATTCATGCTGGACCTCTGACAAACCTCTTGGGCCCCGACACACACACACACACACACACACACACACACACACACACACACACACAAACACACAAGCAGCCATGCATGCAGAGTTTATCCCTCGCTCATGCATTTATACTTGTGCCACGCTCACTGATTAAACTGCACCTGTTCCTCAAAGAAGTGCTGAATGGAAAACAAGCCGTTAAAGGTACAGTGTGCAGGATTTTTCTGACATTCGGTGGTGAAGTGACACACCGCAACTGAAAAGCACCCTCACCTCACCCCGTGGAAACAAATCCACCTACATTTTACACATTGTACCTTTAAAGGGATTATTTTGGATAAAATGCATATTTGTTATGTCTAATCAACAAAACATCATAATTCAGAAGATGCAGTCTATTTACTCGCTACAATGCTTCCCACATTTGTAAGACAGGCGTGATATTTACAGGTTTCAAAATATATGAAAATGTATTTGAATTTAAAAAAAAAAAATATATATATACCATATTCGATCCAACATGTATATTTTCTGTCAGATAAATTATGAAACACTGCATTCACATCCTCTCCCTTTTATTTGCAGTGTTCATTTGTTATGTCAGCTCGATCTGAATCACCATGTGTTTGTCTCTATCGGCTCAAAGTTTAAAAAGACTGAATGCACCAAAGGGAACGTGGGGACAAATGCGATGCACAGTAATGAATGTAGCGGAGCAGGTTGGCCACTTAAATACAGGATCAAACAGCGTGGGACATGTTTTTTATCTTCTCAGATGGGTGTTTGTGGGCTTGTTGCACGCCCACGGGTGGACAGGTCCTGGGGGAATACTGCTACTCCAGATGGCTCTCTGCCCCTGACTGCAAACCATTTGAATTTACACACTGATAGCAAATGTGTTTCTCTTTGGGAGAGAGTTGGCCCTGCGTTTTTCTGCTCTATAATTACAAATTCCACCATGTTTGAAGTTAAAATGCAACATATGCAAATATGGTGCAACAGCAGCAAACGACCAGAGTGATTTCTCATAAAATCACACACATTCTACAACTGAATAGTCCCAATTTGTGATTCGATAGTGTAGAAGGCATATCTATATGTACCAATTAAAGGTCCAGTCTGTAGGATTTTGTCGAAATCATTTCGATGTTCACTAATGTGAAGTCATTCTAATGATGTGTAATTATAGTATTGTTGTTTTCATTTCATCAGAAGGATCCCTTTACATCCACATGAACTTTCAAGTGAAATGTATTTGATACTGGGTTTTACACACTGTGCCTTTAAAAGACAAATTGGCACGAAAAAATGCTGCCAAATCATAGTGGGCTTTTAAAGAGATGTCTTTATTATGGCAGCATATGGCAGCGTGTTACTTTTATCATGTTTCGGGATCTTATGAGATAGAAAATGGAGTCTCAGATTGAAAGACTTGAGCATGTTCCCTTTAAAGTGGTTCAAACGATTTGTTGTGATGCCCCATGTCTTGCAGAACACACTCTACAGATAGAGTAACTGTTCTGAGAGATGTTTGAGTGCAACACTCTTGACGTCAGTATCTGTTCTGGCATCAGCTCCACATCCACAGTGCTGCTCATTCACGGGGCATGTGATGATATAATTTGCCTAATCAGCGATTTAATCTGGTAGGGAAATCATTCGTTTGGGTTCGTCAGCATCACATTGAATCTCCGCGATTGGCTTTGTAAGTAGATTTTGGTGGAGATCAATCACAACAGAAATCTGTAGACCACCCACTCGGACTGCAGAGGACACACAGACACCGTATTGTGTTAATGCAGCTCATACATCAAGTGGTGCAGCGCTCATTATATAATTATCTTCATGATGCAAACGAAGAGGATGCACCAAGTACATTATCAGAGAAAGTATTTAGAAGCACAAATAAATCTAAGAGATTTTTCTCTTGTGATGTAGCATGGGCTCTTAGTCCCTACACTTACTGTTAATTTGGCTTTTATGAATAATTAATGGAGGTTAAGGCTGCAACTTTGTTAGGAAAATATTTTTTTTTCCCTCCACTAAATAAAATAATAAGCAAAGCTGTATTCATCTATGCCATTTTCCCCAACACTTGGTTTGGGGCTTTATGAGAAATCCATAAATCAGAGGGAATAAAAAATAATCCTCTATGCATCATACAATTTACATTAACCAATTTAGCTTCCACTCATATTCCCCATGTGCCCATAAGCGCTGGTATCCTTCATGCACTGAGCCTCTCAGCCACCCTCCAGTCAGTGTATTAGCCTGCCCCGGCTGAACCCGTGAAGAGAGTCGTCACATGTTCCAGCAAGTGCCTGTGACGAGAGCTTCCCGCTTTGAAGCTCTCTCTCGCTCTCTCTCTCTCTCTCTCTCTCTCTCTCTCTCTCTCTCTCTCTCTCTTTAGCTGTGCCTCCATTATGGAGCGAGCGAGGGGATAGTTAACGTGCAAACAGCTGTGTCAGGGGAAGACGCTAAAGAGCCTGGTGGGGGAGTAAGAGTTGTGCAGCTCTTCCTACACCGTGATCCCCCGGAGGACTCGGGCTCGGCGTTCTCCGAGCGACCCGCAGTGGGAGAAATCGATCTGCAGAGGCCTTCAGCCTCAGCTACGGCGCGCTAACGGGATTGGCCACGGGGCTGACACTGGCACGTTTAGCATGGATGCAAGGCGAGGAGGAGGAGGAGGAGGAGGTGGGGGGGGCGGGAAAGAGGGATGATGGAGGAGTGGCGCGAGATGAGGGCTCTTATGAAAACGAGGAGTAAGGAGAGAAGGGGGGGGGGGGGGGGGGGGGGGGGGGGGGGGGGGGGGGGGGGGGGGGGGGGGGGGGGGGGGGGGGGGGGGGGGGGGGCTGGAGCGAAGTGGACTTCCTGTGGAGCCGGCAGGAGGATGAGGTGGAGGGGTCAAGGAAGAGATGAAGGGTTGCGGATGAAGCCTTAAGCTGGCCGGCTGTAAGCCTGGAGTGTGACGTCTAATATGCGACACATTGTGTCAAATCTGCGGAGAGCACTTGTCTTCAGAAGTACACAAGAAAGCCAACGCACCGCTCCTGTTCTGCTGCCGCTGCGCCTGAAGGTGCAGTGGGAGGAGAGGCAGAGGTAGGGGAGCGCAGCTCAGAGTGTGGGCGGCTGGCAGAGAGGCCCGCTACATTAGCAATAAAGCTCTATGTAATTAGCATGTCTTTGGTTGATAATTAGCGTTGTTGAGAGAGTGGCACTGAGAGCGGAGCACAGCCTCTCCAGTTACAGCATGTTTACAAGAGGCTGGAGGGCTTTTCTCTTTTCTCACCCTCCTTTACCTAGTTTCTGGTTTCCATCCAGTTTCCGTCGAACATGCAGGGTCTCTCAGATAAGATGGTGGACTGCGGGGAACAGACACAAGATAGATGTATTTCAAGCGAGCGGTGGCAGAGAAGGTCGGCGTGACTCACTTGAGAAGCGTCTGGGCTGGCAGCGACACTTCCACCAAAGTCAGTGAAGGCAAAAGACCGAATGTGAAATGAAGAGAGCGTTGCGAATCACAGCGGCTACAAGTTATTATTGTCACATTCACGATGCGTGACACCCGGAAACCCACAATAATCCGATAAGCACGACGACAAACTGCGGTCTTGTTGTTCGTCTCTCGGAATTCCAGTGGCTCCATTCAATCCCCCCCCCCCCCCCCCCCGCCTCCCCCCCCCCCCCACACGAGTATTGTCATGGAGGTAGCTAAGCTAACACAGACTCCCCCTAGAGACCGTATTAAAACATGCAGCGTTATCAGCCTTTACATAAACAAGTGGGGAGGTCCTTTTAATGAATGCTAATTGTTCAAAGAGACGCCCCGGCTCATCTCGC
Organism: Chascanopsetta lugubris; assembly: GCA_016785325.1. NCBI lineage: Eukaryota > Metazoa > Chordata > Actinopteri > Pleuronectiformes > Bothidae > Chascanopsetta > Chascanopsetta lugubris. The sequence continues at coordinate 10,365 of JAFBJT010108437.1, forward strand.
CTCTCCTAGCCCCATGAAAGCAGACAAGGCTCTTCCAGTGATGGAGGATCACTAGCGGCGGGTCCAAAGAGTGTTGTCCTGGCAGGTCTACAGTACACTCCGAGTCTGGCTCCAGATAAAACAGTCAAACACGCAGATAGATTTCCTATACGCGCCGTCTGCCAGGCCCGTTTCCTGGACATGTGAACGGCATTAGAGGAGGAACGGGAAGCTTTGTTGGGAATTGACAAGAGAATAGATCCCTCTCTCTCCCCCTCTTTTTCCTCTCATTTCTGCTTAAGAATAATCACTTTGAGCTCTTATTGGTGATTTATTATGCCAGTGTGGGGGTTGCAAATTGCAATAGCACATGAAAGAGTCCTTTCTTTTCCCCTTCCGATGATTGCAGATCAAGCCCCAACCTAAGCAGCGCTGGCTGGCTCTCGCTGTGATTGAACAGCCCCAAATCCAACAACACAGTGGGGCTGTGCCAAATCCCCTGTTCCACAATGTGTTTATTTTCCCCTCTGTTGAAACAAAGAACACAGGTTTGTGAAACAACCGAAGGGTTAGTGAGCGAGCGGCGGCGACGCCGAGCGATATCCTCTCAATGCCAGGATACAGCTCGCGCAGGCGAAACCGCCCGATTGTTTGCGGTGGTACAAAATCTAAGCCTCTGCGCTTATGTTCGCGCAAACACATCCACACAAGTGGGCGTGGCCTGTGGCGCTAAGTGAGTGTCGACCGCGCCGCATGGGTTTATGTCCGCATGTGTACATAGAGGGTGACAATTGGTTTGAACCCTGCGGAGCTGACGCCATGGCGATGACCTCACCTCAGCCCAGCACACCAACGTGCCATTGGCTCCGGTATCACATGGACTGGCACATGACTCTTGGTACTGAGCTGACCCGCCTGCTTTGCCCACCAACCAGAGGAGAGGCAGTTGGCCAATCCCATTTCCAGCAGATTAACCTAATCTCAAAGTTCAGATCACCCTGTAATCTTAAACAGCAGCAGCAGCAGCAGCAGCAGCAGCAGCAGCAGGGACCTGCCTCCCCACCTATCCTCCACTCATTTTCTCCTTCCTGTCCTCGCCGAGAACTACTGAATGAGAGGGGGGGGGTGGGGACGGGGGGGGGGGGGGGGGAGGCAGTGGCGCCGGCAAAGGGATGGATGAGAGAGAGGAGAGAAGGAGGGAGGGAAAGAGGGATGGAGGGGAGGAAGGCTGGTAATTATTTCCAAAGGTCATTCTGTTAATGACTACCCGCTTGGCTAATGAGATTCAGCAAAGCTCCCTCACCATGTTTCACCCTGCGTTTGTTTCACCCGTGTGCCGAGATGTGCGAGAGGCACAGGTGTGATTTCAGCCCAGCGACAGTCCACTGGAGAGAGGGGGGAGGAAGGGGTGGGGGCTGGGGGAGGAGGAGGGGCAGGAGGGGGAGGGGCTACATAAAGAGAAAGTAAATCAGGCAGGTATGTGTCTGAGAGATAAAGTCAACGTCCTCCACATTTCCTCGCAGGCCGTGCACAATGTTGTTCAATTCCTCCCAAAATAAAACAAAATGGATTTTCCGCACACTTAAAAATACAACAGAGACTAATTTGTTGGATTTCACTGTCATTTACCTCAAAAATGTCCCTCTTTATTAATTTAAACGCTTCCCCTCTCTCTCTCTCTCTCTCTCTCTCTCTCTCTCCGCTCTCATTATATCCTCGCCGAGTCGACAGTGGGACATGTGATCCCCCTCTCTGAAGTGCCAGTGTGCTAATGTTCCGCCTCTCTCTTGTGAAAATATTTTCCAGCATGCGAGCTATTCTATATGCTTATTTGGTTTCTAAACAGCATGGAGAACATTAGCCTTAAGGAGTTTTCTGTGTTGATCAGCTCACTGAATGACTTCTTCTCATGCCTCTCAAACACTGTGTAATCACCGCGGCTCGAGAGCCTTCACTAATTTATCCTCAGTGACTTCGACATGTGTTTGCATCCAAGAGAAATAAGGCAGTCGTATCATATCTCCTGCTCCACACTTGTCCACAGTCGTTTTTTGCGCGGAGCCGTTTCGGGTGCATGCGGCGTGACGGCGGGCGGAGGACGGGGGAGGCGGGGGTTGCCACGGCAATCACAGGGCCCCAGTGTTTGGTAGTGAAGAGGGAGATCGGCAACATGGCTTGTTTTTCCTGCGGGATTAAGGTCTGAAGCCGCTTTGACTGACTAAGTAAATTAACCTTGTGACATTGGCGAGCTAACAGTGCAGCAGTTTGTTAAAACAAAGACTGTGTGATGATAAGCCACATGCGCGATGCAGTGCATCTTCAAAAGAGAAGGCGCCGGCGTGTACAGTAAGTGGGGTTTAGTTTACGATAATTACGAGATGAGGAGTGGGCGAGTGGAACTGTGGCACTGTCAATAACAATTTTGCACAAACATGCACGCACACACTCTGTTGATGTTGTTTACAGCCTCAACAACAAAGATGGAGTTGGCTGAGGGGGGATTTTCACCAAACAAGCTCAATGTTAAATGTTCAGCCATCGAATGGTATTGATATATATGTATCTATTCGATCTAATCGATGACAATTCTAAATATTTACATCACTTTTCGAAATGTGCATATCAAAGTAAAAGTCCCTCGACTTCTCGATTGACAAGAATTCATCCATTTGTTTGAACAAGCTTTTGATTGTTATCAATCGCACAATGCAGCTCCATTGTTGACACACAGCAGAATGTCTGCGCAGCTGTTTCATGGTGCTCACGCAGCCAGTGTTCCCCGGGCATTAAGTATATGGTGGTCTCAGTCATGCCCCTTAACTTTAAATTTTGATTTTCAACGGTCACTTTTGAGACTCCAAATAATAGCCTTTTCAATTTTGATTGATTTAATTATTGAAAAAATATATCCAGAACCAATCGGAGTCTGTCTAAGGCAAACTGCATTGACTGGGCAAACCGAAAAAATACCCCTTGCTGACGACCCCACAATTCATCCCACATGTCAAGAGGAAAACCAAGAAAGTCCTAAGAACTTTCTGGTGACCTCTGTGATGATCAGGGTGAGAGTATAAATCCCTCTCTAAAACTCTAAGTGTTCCCAGGAGTACGGTGGTCTCAGTAATTGTAAAACGCGAGCAGCCTGGAACCACCAGGACCACTGGAGCTGGCTGTTTGTCCAAATTGAGAATCCAGGATAAGGGGACGCAGTAGGGGGGTTTGGAGGGGGGGGGGGGGGGGGGGGGGAAGGAGAAGTAAAGGAGGTGACCAGAGAACCCGGCAGACCCTCGGAAGTTCTCTGCAGAGATGGGAGAACCTGCCAGACCATCTCAACCACACTCCATCAGTCCGGGGCTTTATGGCGGAGTTTCTCGACTCTCAGTAAAAAGGCATATGACAGCTTGGGTGGCGTTTGCCAAACGGCATTTAGGGGATTCGGAGAGCATCCGGGGGAAAAATTCAAAATCCAAGCACAATGTCTGGCAAACGTCTGACTCTACTCATCACCTGGTCAAGAGTAAAATATGATAGTTTTCTTATTTTGAAGAAAAATGGCCATAATCATGAAGGGTTATTGGGTTCAGATTGTTGCGAAACAATGACAGTTTGACCCATTCACAGTGAAATCTTCAACAGTACAATGGTCTAACTTGACCACATGTCTTTGTCCTTGTTCCTTGTCGTGCCTCTGTCCTCCTCTGCCTGGACCCGAATCCTCAGACAGAGAATCACAGAGACAAAAAACAAGAGGGAAGCAGCTGCCAATGTTTTCCTCCAACAACTATATTTACTCTCAGTCACTATATTTTCCTCACACTTCAGCGTGATTGGCAACGTGTCCCAAAACTCACCACATAAAACCAGAGTGTTAGATGGTCAAAATAAATCACCGCCCCCCCCAAAACAGCCACCACCGTCACGCTCTTCTGTTTGATGTGCTATTTTTTTCCTAATAAATGCTTCAAAAAGTGGTAGTGGTCTAAAAATAGTCTGTGGTGACGCTAAAAATAGTTTCTTAGCCACGGTCCTCGCCGGGAGAGAGGAGAAGAATAGGCCTGGAATCACTTGCTCTCTCTCTCTCGCTCTCTCTCTCTCTCTCTCTCTCTCTCTCTCTCTCTCTCTCTCTCTCTCCCCCCC
>JAFBJT010108437.1:50137-101097 GCA_016785325.1 Chascanopsetta lugubris
ACTGGGGTCTGAATCTAAAAGCGAGACAATCCCCATAGACTCCCATGTTAAAATGGTCAACTATAGTGGTGACTCCCTGTGCGCCGCCACTTTTCCCATTTTTGGTTGAACCCGGAAGTGGGAGGAGTCAGACGAGTGAACCGCCCACTACGAGCCACATAAGCCCTCTGCAGAAACCAATGGGTGACGTCACGGACTCGACCTCCATCTTTATATACAACCTTTGATACAATGTGATTTCAACAAATGTCCCAAACAACTTGGCAATCCATGCAGAAGTGCCAACACTCAGTTTCTGTGTGAACAGTTTGAGCTCAACGAAATAAAGTCAGGGGGGAAACAGGTGAAAAACAGATTCTGGCCTGAATTGTAATGAAGCCTGTCTGCGAGGTTGCGCATCAGTCACAGACCGACAGGATGAATCTGGGCGGGACTTGAAAAAGGAGACGTCCTTGAACACTGGCAGATCGGTCTGGTTGAACTGGGCGGCTTCCGAAAACACTCCAACGTAAAGAGTTGTTTGTTGAATCTCAGTGGGCTCAGCTCGCGCTGCACTAAATGGGTAAACACCAGCAGGTCAGGCCACTGACGACTCGTCGGTCTTGAGTCTGGCTCTTTTTCCCGCTTTGTTATAGGGACCTGCAAATGAACCCATCAAAGAAAAGGAAAGCTGTTCATCCTGCTGTATTGATCCTCGGCCGTAAACTTGATCACGTCCTGGTGGGAGTCGGGAAACAAGTCCCAGCCCCCCCCCCCCCAGATTTGGTGTGAAAACACAATGTTTTGCGCTGATAAATGCAGCCTCTCACGTCTGCTGATCGCATCTCAAGAAACAGCATGATTAGAATGTGCAGACACTTTTTAAAGGTGCAGTGTGCGGAACAAAAATATAACATGCTGACATTTTCACGACTTTATAATCGCCTTAATGTTTTGTCTTTCTTCTATCACCCCCATTAACGTATATGTACATGAGGGGCGGGGCCCCTCTACGGGGGCCGCCATGTTTTTACAGCAGCCCGAAGTGGACGTACTCCGCCATTTTTGAGTTTGAATGACAACTGAAGTCTATCACATAGGTTCTCCTGCATGTTCAGAGGGCTGAGGGTGAGGCATGCAGCTTCACCTCAAGATGTCCGCAAATCGCACACACTGCACCTTTAAATATCAGAGTGAGCTATTGCGTTGCCTGCCGAGCAATGGAATGACTGGATTTCCTACTTGATCCATCGGGGCCTAAAAACAATGACTTCCTCCATCCTTTGTATCCCTGGCTGTGCCCCTCGACCCCCCCACCCCCCCACCCCCCACCCCCCAACCCCACCCCACCGCAGACGCAGCGCAGCCGCCCGGGAGCCCCCGCCTCCCTGCGCAGGCTGACGCAGCTCTGCTAAACTAGGTCCACCGCTTCCCCGGCAGTGGAGGATATTTAACAGAAAGCCCACGAACCATTAAGGGTTCTGGCAGCTGGAGCGGAGCGGAGCGGGGGGCACTGAGGGACGGACGAGCCACTGCCGGAGCCGGGATAAGTAGAGGGGCCGCAGAAAGCCAAGCGAGGAGGCTGAATGCCTGAGCTTGTCTTGTGGGCAGAAACACAGCAGCAGAGCTGTCATCCCACTCACTAACACGGGCTCTGCAGGTGTCTCTGTGTGTGTGTGTGTGTGTGTGTGTGTGTGTGTGTGTGTGTGTGTGTGTGTGTGTGTGTGTGTGTGTGCTGTGCGCGCGCTGTGCAGCCAGTGGAGGCAACAAGACAGAGGCTGTAGCCTTGGAGCCAAGTCAAAACAGAACACAGGAAGTATAGATCCACAGCTATTTTCGATGCAGCCAGGAGTTCTGCTCATGTTCTCATGTTGGTCTGTGGAGCTGAGAGCAGGAACCACGCTGCTGCATGAAGCTCACAACATGTCTGTGATGACTGTGATCCAGGTTTACAGATCCAGATAACATGACCCATCTGATTACTTACATGTGTACAATAGTTCTGGCATGTAAAGATGTTTTTAAGAGTTCAAAGATGCATTGATGCCCAATCACTCAGTGAGTATTCCTCGAGTGCATCCTTGAACTCAAATGCTGAATGATCCAGAATCTCCTGCAGCCAAATATTGACAAGACAGAGGTTATTACTGTCTGCCCTGATTCAGCTGGTTCTTGCACATCAAAGCGACTCTGCTCTCTGTTATTCAATATATTATCATCAATATTACTGAGAACTACTGACATGGTTCAAACCGTTTTTAACATTTTCTTTTTTTTTGTTGCTTTGTGATTATTGTAAAAATGTTTTGGTTAATACTACTACTACAACTACTACTATTATGATCACGATATTATTATAATAAATATAATATAATAATGACATAAAATGTTATATATATATAAAACAATTTCATATATATATATATATCTTTTTTTTCTCAAGCCATTGACTGTCGCAACTGGGTCATATCCTGCTTTTCAAAACAATATTAAACAAAGGCGATTAAAGCCATCATATAGGATTAACATTTAAAGAGATTAAGTTTGTATTATTCTGAATACTGCTTTACATAAAGGGATCATATATGTTGCTGTTTATTCTTGTGTCACGTACATGATAAAACCGGGACTTTCCTTTTCCCTTAGTTCTCTCTCTGTAACCAAATTCCATCATTTAGGATTTGATATGTCCGTCTGAAATCGAAAAATGTTGTTATACTTTGTAAACAAGGTCACTTTCCCACAGAGCACTATTATTAGGAGGAGACCTGATCAACAAATGCCGGGCTCCTTGGTGAAGGGCACGTTCGCCGCTTATGAAAAAAACAACTACGGTTCGATTCAGCGGCCGATGGCGTGAAAAAGAAAAACCCATCATGAAAGCGCCCGTGAATGACTGTTGAACAGACGAGGCTTAAGAATATCCTTGATTGTCTGAGGGCTCCCTGCGTCTCTGCCGTCTTTGTCTGCAGCCGTCTGTCTTCGTCCTGTCTGAAAAGTGAAGTCTGCAGAAAGCGCGGCCCACAAACTGCTCTGCTAAAAATGAGGGAACGACAATGGGGCTGTTGAAACCACTTTGCCTTCCTAATGCTCATCCTATTGGCGTTATTGATCTGCCGTGCTGCTAGCACCCCTCCTGTACCCACTCCGTGATGGTCAGCAAAGTCCATTTAAACGAAGACATGTGGACCTACACACATCCTCTCACTCACACACACACACACACAAACACACACACACACACACACACACCTCCTGCAGTACAGAAATAGTTCCATGTTCAAAAGAGGCACTGACCAAAGCCCAAGCTTCAAACTCCTTTCACATCAAGCCCTGCCAGTCAGAGTGAGGAAGCTTTTCAGACAGCACAACAAGTATCTTGTCCTTTAGCTGTCTGTTCCACCTTTCTTCTACACCCCGTATTGTCCCGTGGCAGCCGCTTCCTTTGACCTTGCGTATTGTCCTCCCCATAAACACAGGCCACTCGGAGAGGTCTTCCCACTCCATGAGAGAGTGTCTCTTGTTAGCCGAGGCCATTAGCTCCTGTCCCCCGCCGTTGAATGTACCCTGGAGAGCGTGTACCTCCCATAATGTTACACCAACCACTGAGAGGGGAGAGAGGAAGCTAATGACTGTATCAGCCATGAGGAAACTGCCCAACGCAGTAGTTACTGTAGATTCCACTGCATTATTTGTTTGTTTATTTACATTATATCATTATATATCATATATTAGTATTATTTACTATATTAACCGTAGTCAGAGAGTAGAGAGAATTTACAACACAAGGATGTTTACAAAATGGTAAAGAAGAGATTCAAAGATCTATGACGTGAAGTTTTAAGGCAGAATTTTAAAGGTGCAGTGTATAATATTTGGTGACTTCTAGAGGTAAAGTTGCATGTTGTATCAATCACCTCACCCTCACCAGTTCTGAGCGTGGAGGAGAACCTTTAGTAGACTTCAGTTGTCATTAAAACTTGTTTAAAAATGTTCAGTACCTCCACTCTCACTGTAAAAACATGGCGGCCTCCATAGAGTGGACCCCCTCCTCAAGTAAATATACTTTAATGGGTTCATTTAAGGGTAATGAGAAAAAAGAAATACAACATTTAAGTGATGTGAGCCCCACATCACCAGCAGGTGTGGGGGAAATGAGATTATGGGCAAGATATGGCCAACACACCCAAAGAGGACCCAGAATTAGACCAGATGCCAAAGATCCATGACTGACGACATGTGAGTGACATTCTGAGGCAAACTGTCTGCAATATGAACACCACTGATACTGACTCAACACTAAAGGTTTAAGAAATATCTTTACTATTAATCACAGTGGATTTTGAACTGCACAAACTATGCCTTTAAATATCATACTTTACAGGTGTAATAAGATTTCATCGACTACTCTGATGTAATTAAATAAAAACTACATGACAAATAAAGTCATGTTTGCTGCAAATGAAGAGAGACTACTAAATCTTGAGATGTCAACAAAATATAACATCTGTGTTCAAAGCATTTGTGTTTACACCGTGTTGTAATACTTAGTGAAACTGCGGTTTTAATTACATTCTGTACTTTGAGGATATCTTGAAAGTGACAAATGAAAAATCCACAATTTTGTGTTCGGTCGGCTGCACTGATATTGTTTCCTCTGAAATTGATTAACGCGCATGTCGCTGCATCGTCATCACACTCATTACCACATTACTTTTGTCTGAAGTGTCACACGGAAAAATTAATATGAGAACGAGAAGCGAGCTGAGCACTGCAGGCCCGACTAATCACAGCCTGCCAATGTTCAAAAGTCACTCTGCCTGTCTCTGCAGTCACACCCCAGCTCACTGGAACCAGGGCAACACACAGGTGCTGCTTCAGTGACAACTCCTGAGAGGGAAAGCCATCTGATATTAAAACATATCATGGTCATTATTTTTTTTTTTTTTACGTGACAAATTCTCAAGTTGTTGGAGAGAAGGGAAGAAGTGGCTCTCTGACCCTGCCAGAAGTCATCGACCCGTCCAAATGGAATCACTGTTAGGAAGGAAAAGCTCTACAAGTGGCGGCAGCTCCGGAGGCCTGCACATCATAAAGAAGATGATGGATGTATTGTAAGAGGTCTTTCAGACTCCTCTGCCCGTTCGACCGTGTTCTATTGGAGCGGCAGCCATTAGTGCACACGGACGCTGTAGAGGAATCCATACAACTATGCAGTCATTAATAGTTTGACCATGTCAGATCATGTCCACATGTAACTGCACAGCGTGTAACTGCATACCACCTTCAATGCATGGGGTAAAACAATGTGATCTCAAATCTAACCAAGTAAAAGTGTAAAAAAATAAATAAATCATGATTGTTTAAAGGTCATCTGGTGGTTGAATTGCATGATGTATCCATCACCTCACCCTTCTGTGCATGCAGGGGAACCAATGGTAGACACCAGTTGTCATTAGAACTAAACAGATGTTTTCTGTGTCCACTCTGGGTCACTGAACAAAAATGGTGGCCCCCGTAGAAAGGACCTTCTCCTCATGTAAAAATACATTACTGGGTGCATTTAAGGGTAATGGGAAAGAATAATACATTGAGGTGATTATGAAAATATCAGTATGCAATTGCTTTGTAATTTAGATTCTACCAATGGAAGTGACAAAAATGACCAAAATCATCAAGATCAATCAAGATTTAGGGTCCATTAGCATAGATGGAACATAGAACAATATTTCTCACTTGATAATAACCGCCTGAATGCAGCATGCAAGTCCATCACAAAAATGATTGAAAATATTGAATGCATGAATAAAGATTAACGCCAATGTTTGTTCAAGTTGCATTGGACAGAAATAACCAGATTAGAGTTATGCACTAGACCAATTAGAGAGAGAGAAAACCCCAAATTATGTCTTTTGAATGGAGACTACATCCCCTCTATATGATGCATTTGTGCTACCTACAGAAGAAGGCTGGGAGGGGGATAACAGGTGGTTGCAGACACAAACACAAGGTCAAAAAGTTCCTTACGCTGCAGTGAAAAGTTGAGACATGCTCACAAATGAACCATTTGCATGTAATGAAACATTTCGTGACTTTCAATTGATGGAAACATATTAAATTATTTAACAACAACTCGTTGCCAAGGCTGCCAGAACATTTTTGAAGTCACACAGATGAAAATAATTGACAGGGGCCAGAGAGGGGACAGATTACCACATTGTTCCCATTCATTACATTGCATTGCCTGTTGTCTTTCTTTTTTTTTTCCCTCTCCGTCTCCAACTCTGGTGCAACGCTGAAAAATTGCTGTGTCCCAGGAGAGGTGACCTGCTTATGTGGTGTGTTTCCCCTTTAACCTAGCTGAGAGCCATTCTCACCTGTCAGATCACTGCCTGGATATGTGTGTAAGCCAGTGTGTCTGCACAAATTCACATATACATCTGTGACTGAGTCTGTGTTTGTGTGTGTGTGTGTGTGTGTGTGTGTGTTTGATTGTTTATGAGCACATGTGGGATGTTTTTCATGCCAAAGAGAAAGAGCCTTTTTCTCACCCCCTGTCAACAGCCTAAAGCCATTCAAATGAAGAACACACACACACACACACACACACACACGTGTGTACGCGCGCGCACATAGACTAAGGAGTTGCAGAAAATAGCTGTATCTGTATGTAGTTAATTGAGTGTGTATGTAAATGTATGTATATATGTATGTATGTATGTGTGTTTGTGTGTGTGTGTGTGTGTGTGTGTGTGTGTGTGTGTGTTTGTGTGTGCATTCAAAGCATCATCTGACTCAATGTTATTTACAGTCCAGCACTTAGATGCTGAGGGACAAACACCCTCGTACTGAATCCATCTCCCCATGTATTCATCTACGTTTGCCCTTTACTTTTAAGCCAGTGTTAATGCCCCTGTAATTGATATTCACTACAGATGCAGGTTCATGTGTTTGAGGTCATGTTGGGACAGATGTTATTCGTGGGAATTGTTCGGGTGTAATTAAATGGTGTTTAGCATATTAAGCTAAATGCAAACTGGCCCTATGGAGCCGGCAATGTACAAAGTATTTCTAAAAGGATTGTGCTGCAAAGCTGTTAAAGGTGCAGTGTGCAAGATTCTAGCCATTTTTGTTACTTCTAAAAATATTGCAAAACAATTACATATGGATGTTTTCATTAATTTATGATCACCTAAATCTTTAATTTTTTCCTAGTATCCTTAAATGAGCCCATTAATGTATATTAACATGAGGAGTGTATCCTCTCTATGGGAGCCGCCATGTTTTTATTTCAATTTTTTGTACAGTAGCCTAGAGTTGATGTACTTAACATCTTCTGAGTTTTAATGACAACTAACTAATGACTTCTCCTGCATGCTCAGAAGGGTGAGGGTGAGGTGATGGACACAACATGCAACTTCACCTAGATGTTACCAAATCTTACACACTGCACCTGTTTTCACCAGTGGGTGAATTATGGGTGATAGGAACGGTACTGCATTCATTAGCACTATATGAACGTTACGTGCAAATGTGTGAATGTCACTAATAGATAAGACTAGAAAAGCTCCATATAACTCTCGTCCATTTACCATGAACTGTGTCTGCTGATGGTGTCATGGAGCCGAGCAGCATTAACACTGCTCTCTAATACTGAACACGACTCATTGAGTCTTAAAAGGGTTCTCAAGGAAAAAAAGGGCATTAACCTGCAAGGTGTATTTTCAGAAGAGACAATGTAAGAAGACGAAAGGACTTAATTATGTCCATATGTCACGGCTGCTTCATGCAGGCGGTCCTATGAGGCTTTATATATATATATATATATATATATATACATAGTATATGGCATATATACTATAATCATGAGGGAATCTCTCAAGAAAGGACACTGGTATAGGTAACAAAATCATTACTTTCTAATTAGAACATGTTCAATGAAAACAAATGTATGTGCATGCAGGATTAAAGGTGCAGTAGCCCACCATGGTCTCTGGTTCTTGTTGTTGTCTTTTGTTCTGAGTCTTGTTCTTCTTTGTCCTTTTGTTTCATTTGTTTTTTGGGGGGTTCTCCTGGCATGTCTTTATTCAAATGTTATCTGAAATGTAGCATTTGTATTTATTGTAACTGTTGCTGAAAGGGTAAATCATGTGTGATTATCATCATCATCACCTGCCACAGAAACTAGCACCAGTCAACACACAAGAGGGTTAGTGTGACAGCACACATTGGGGTATTTTGCTTTGCATTTTTTAAAGATAAATACAGACATAAAAAACAACTAATAATGTTAAAAAAATATGGGAAAACTTACAAATAATGAGAAGGTACAAGATAATTGTGAGATATAATAGATGATATAATATATAAGTATCAGGGTTTTGTTTGGCCTGCGAAGACTGTAATAAAAATTAAACGACATTTATCAGGAAAAAGTTTGCACATCCCCGCCATAATCAACAACAGTCCAACTCACATGGGTCTGTTTGTTGACTGCATTTATTATTTTTTGAATACTAATGAGCAGTGACAAACAGGATTTCAGTTGGGAATGAGTCACTAAATCCTCCAGAATCAAACCGGGTAAATATTAAATAGGTAAACTTCTGATAATTGTATTTTTCAGAAAAAAAACCTTAGTTGCTGAAAAGAAGGAAAAACTGAAGCCTAGAGTGCAACATATAACCGGAAGGAATTATGAAAATTGGAGGATATGCATGAATATAAAAGGTCACTGCACATTTCAAGTGGAATTACAATGATCTCTTAATATGACAAACCCACGAGGCTCTTTAGAAATCGGAAGGGACAGGAAAGGGATGGTGTTTTGTGTTGGTTAGCTCTTATAGCTGTGAAAGCTAATTAGTAAAATGTATTCACACTCTTCCCTTGAATGTGTCACGCATTTGGGAAATTGTTTTATTTTTAATTATTGCCATCATTATTTTTGCTCAAAGGCTGGAACCAAATGCGTGTTCTTTTCACCTTGAGTCTGCCACATGGAAAAACACCAGAGGACTGCTGTGCTGAGGGTTGTCCAGTTGTCAAAACACGCGTCTTGCTTAGACGGCGGTAAACACTGGAACGTTTCCGTGGTTGTTTGTCAAAAGCAATTGTGGAAAATAACATCAAACGGCAAAAAAACACATACTCAAGTTTATGCAAATCAACCACATGAGAAAAAAGGCAAGTATTTTCAAATCAGTTGGATGCGGAGTGGAAGCACATGCGTGGCAACAAACAAACAGTTAAATTGACTTTAAAGAATTGGAATGTCGCTTCTTTGTCAGTCTGCCACCGTAAAGCGCCATCATCATGTAATTTGGTGATTAAGCCTTTTATAGAGGAGCTGTCTCCAAAGCAGGAGCCTACACCCGGGCTCTCCGGGAACAGACCCCCTCTTTCTGCTACCCCGCCCCCTCCCTGCTTTGTCTTGCCAGTTCAAGTCCAAGTCTCTCCCCCCGCCTACTTCTTTTCAGGCTTGGCCAAGAGAGTGTTTCGCAAAAACAGCATGCACAAGTGCTCTGTTATCCCTGTACACCGCCTGGTGGGGTTCTGAAGATGCATAATTTCCTCACAACGAGGGTTCTCCTGATGGCTCTCAGCCTTTGAGTACCTATTAATGCCCTCTCTTGCTTGGTGGTTTGTCAAATACACTAATCTGAGGCTTGGCGGCGGATGGAAGGAGGCGGACACCGGAGGGAAGAGGAGAAGGAAACAAAACAAAATAAGGACATGCATTCGATTCTAAGCAATGCCACTTCCACTACAATCCTCTCCTCCTTCTTCCATCTGACCTCAGGGGCAACCTCCGGTGCAGACGGATGAGGCACAATAGGAGGCGAAAAAACGTGCAGTTCGTAGCGTAACCGCTGGGGGCTGACTCCAAAAGGGAGCTAATCCCCATAGGCTCCCATGTTAAAATGGCCAACTTCAGAGGTGAAGTAAACATGTTTAAAGCCTGGTGCATACTTCGGTTTTGGTCTCAATCAGTCACATGTCATGTCTGTCACAACTGAGCAGACCTGGCAAGTACTGCAGATGTGGTGATGGCACCACGAGCCGACCCACAGCTCTGTTTGCGTTCCACCCCTTTGCCCGTTTTTGAATGAACCGGGAACAAGGAGGAGTCAGGATTTGGCAAATGCGGACGAGGGACTTACCCACAATTTACCACAAAACCACTCCGCTGAAACCAACGGGTGACGTTACGGACACTACGTCCATCTTTATATACAGTCTATGGTCAGACCACATACTGACCTCTTGTAAGAAAGAAAAGCCAGAATTACTCAAGAATAATTTCCACTGAGGTAATTCCAATTGAATCTCTGAGCCTAACATCATCCTGATCAGCTTGAAATGGAGCCAGTGTTTGTTCAACATTGATGGGTCCACTGATTGCTTTTACATTAGTTTCTATTTCTCTCTCCACATTTTGTGTTGCAGACGAAGCCTTTCAACACCTCAACCAAAAGTTCCAATTAAAGGCACTTTTTCTGTTTTTTTGCTGCGCCCTGTTGAAACTTTGCAAACTGCAGCCTGTTCAATAAAGCATATTTATTTGAAGCAACATAGCTAATGCAGTGACAAGCTCAATGAGGTGACACCGCAGAATTGATGAAACATTGAGTGCCTCTGGCGATCGGCCCGAGAGGAAAACAAGTCTCAGGAAGTGCACACTAAAAAGCTTGCACACATTTGCCAAGATACAAAAAAAGGAAAAGCTCCTAGGATGAAACAAGCACATCCTCTACAGTAAATATAAGGTATGAGGGTATTTTAAAAGACATGTTCTGCTCATAATTAAGATAATAATTATGATTTGGACAATGACTTAGAAGGAACTGACATCTTTTCAGCCTCTTGTCTCAACTCCTTAGATTTGGGATCCTGTCTCTTTAAGAGCCCCACCCAGCTCCACCCTGATGGGCCGGCTGGACAACTCCAAATGCATCTCATTGTTGTGATCAGGGATGTATGTTAGTGGATAGAGGGAGTAAATCGAACTTTATCTTATGGTGATGAAACAATTTCTGTACAATTTTTCATCCATACCTAAAGTGCATGATTACTGGTATTTTCCTCATTAGAATCTATTTTTTTGGGGGGGGCAGATTTGATTAATGTGTTTATGTCATAATGCATTTTGATCAGAGCTGTGTGATGCTGTGTTTGCCTGGTCAAAGGACCATACAATGCAAAAGTATAAACCTTTTTTTTTCGTATTTTGTACAACCACCTTGGGCTTGGACAATATTTTGCTACATATTTTTTTGTAAGTTTGAGAAATGTGAAAAATGTAAAAAAAATCCTATTGTTCCTTTTTCACATAAATCTGGACATTCACAGGTGACTGCTCACTAACTGCCCTTCTAACATAGTGCATCTACACCACGTTTCCTTTCACTTCTGTTTCCGTCAGCACCACTTGCCCTGACTATCGATTACCCCATCAATTAATGTGGAAACAAGCTAACGATTATCTAATTAGCCAATTCAGGAAATTTGACTGAGATTAGTGATGTTGCCAGATCAAAGAGACCGCTTCACCTTCACTGAGGAGAAGAACAGGAGGGGTTGGGGGAAGGGGTGGGGGGAGGGGGTGGGGTAGGCTGCCCATGGGATGTGTAGAGTTTAAGGAGATAAACACGCAACCCAAGAACTTTGCATCTCTGTGGGTAATTATTGTTACAAGAGACTTCAGGAGCTCTTTGTCTCTGGGAAATGAGTTGTGTGTCATGCACGAGGATGGTGGAATCAATCTCAGTATTCATTAGATTTATTCCATATCTAAGGGAGAGTAAATAGAATAGTCATGCATATGTTACGCTTTCCACTGATTTCACACAATTATTTGAGGAGAACTAGACGTGGACAAATAAGGTGGTTGTGTTGAGGTATTCTATCGAGGGCAAATGGATCATTTGCTTTTCCCCCCCAGTAACATTAAAAAGTACATTCAAAGACGATCACCTCTCTTGTGATTTAGTTTGCTTTTGTCTCCCGAAGCCATGGCGCCCCTTTCCTCTTATGATGCATGATGGGTTCAAAGAAAGGAAGACATGTTCCATGTGAGGGTTTTTCCATGATGCGTGAATTAAGTCCCGATGCTCTGTGCGCAGCGGCAATCACTCCCTTGTTGGGTATTTAGTGCTTGGCTTCAATACAGTGTCACCTTTGGGCTCAGGGCTGAATGGAGCTACAACTAAACCTCCTGCATAGCAATGACACAGAGAGGACACCAGTGTACCGTTTGGAAACATCCACTCCAAGGGGCCTCTGCACAGTCACGGACGACTCTCTCCCTAACAACATGTTTACTGTTTTTTACTGTTATACAATTCTGTAGCCTTTGGGTTTCAATTTTCTTTTCTTTTTTTGTTGGTATGATTAATAAACTTCAGGATTGATGGCAAGGTTGACATGGAGCTCTCTGATTGGAAGTAATGGCAAACAAGGACCAATTTTAAGCCATATACTGTGCCAGCGTATTATATGATTCAGATATTGTTTAAGGTTGAGATTTAGGTAATTCTTCTATCGATAGAAAAATAATTACAAAACAATTCTATAGAAATGTATAATCATCCCATTGAATGATTTGCTTTTAACAAACCCCAAAAATGAGCCCTTTAATGTATATTTACACCAGGAGCGGGTCCACCCTACAGGGGCCGCCCTGTTTTTACAATAGCTCAGAGTGGACGTACTTAACATCTTTTGAGCTTTGATGACAACTGAGGGCTACCACAGGTTCTGCTGCATGCTCAGATGGGAAGGGTGAGGTGATGAATAAAACATGCAAATTCACCAGTAGATGTCACACAAATTGTATACACTGTGCCTTTAACATGCTACCCTCAGAAACCATCTTGCAATGAGTATACTGAAGTGAGGGAGACAGATAAAGCAGCTACTGTGTTGACAGCTTTCAAGCAAGAGCCAGTGGAATAAAAAGACGAGGGGGGCCAATCCTTCTTTTTCTCTCTGTTCCTCCCTACCTCCTTTCCTGTTTGATCTGACCCTCAGCGTAACCCCCGCTGCATCCCTCCTCTACCACCACCCCCCAATACCTCACCCCCCCGATCACCTTTTACCTGAGCCTCACATTTCCCAGGGGGCATTAAACTCACTGGCCCCGTTTGATTTAGGCAGGTCGGGTGTCAGTGTTCGCTACAAGCCCATGGTGAGCCATGAATAATGGATCCGCCACGGGTCTGAGTCCCCCCCGGGACTCCCAGCTGCCCCCTCCCCCTCACTCCCGCTGTGACTGGAATAGTCAATGTCTCATTAACAACCAATGATTCATAAAGATTCTCAGTGCCAGAGAACAAGAAACAGGAAATGGGAACAAGGTGTTGTTAATGGGGCAATAGGCCCCAATGTATGCATTTCACATCTGCCTTCTTTCTCATGGTAAACATCTGGATAACAGTTTAACAAACTTTTAAACGTTTTTAAGCTTTCTGATGCAAGCTTGAAAAAGTGGGAATATGAAGGATTCAATGCCCTCACCGTTATCCAGGTCATGGGAGTCAAAGTCCCGCCTCAAGCCTCAATCCTTGCTGATTGTTTACATGATCCTTTGTGCTCCTGATATTTTTGCTATTTCTTTCACGAATCAGCGAGGGCCCTGATCATCCGTCTAATGGTATGATTCATGTTTCGTCTGTACCAATGGAGGTTTGTTAGAACCTCTGCTGGAGAGAAAACATCGCAGCTGCTGTCTTTCCTTTTGTTCACAGCACGTTTCCTCCATCTTTTTTTTTCAGTGTTTCCCCTGAGGTGAAAAAAGAAACAAGGAAAGTACCTCCCTCTTGGATCATCTAAATTTGAATTGCAAGTAAGAACTTTCCAAATTGTTCACACTTTTACCTCAGCCTGCCAATGTGTATATGACTGCACATTTAGATGTAATGCAAAGTTTATGTTTAACATTTCTTTTTCAAAACACAACAAATAATCAAAGAATATTTCATATAGACTCTTGCAATGTATCTTCTATGAGACAAGTGATACATTATAAATCCCTAGAAATGCATAACAATAGCCACAAAGCCCAGTTTGGATGATTTTGAAGAAATTGTAGAATGAAATACTGTACAGAAGTGTATGTATGGACTGTTGTTTTCATTAGCCTAGTATGAGCCTTTATATCAGAAGCATGGGTACTCTTACGGAAGCTGACACATTTTTACAGGAGCCCTGAATGGACAAAATAAACACTGTGAATGTTATTAAAAAAAGAAGGCCTCTATAAGTTCTCATGCATGCTTGGATGATTGCAGAGTATTCATCTGCAATGTGAAAATGTATCACTGTCATTAAATCCTACAGATTGGATCTTTAATTTACCTAGTTTCCAGTTGTGCAACATCCATTTCTAAGGATTCCTTGCAGATTCCAACACTCTTGAAAACCTAGTCATTTAAATGTTCCTTGTACTTCCCATTGATTGACACCATCCTGTACCAATGCGTCCGCTCAGATTCAAACCATCCCAACAGATAATCCTCAAAATCAACTCCATCAATCTTATCATGGACTAGGGTGTTTACCGTGGTGGATTGATCTTTTTTTAATCTGTTGCCCCTCTACCAGCCTCCAGGTGACATTCACTATACCCTCTACTTTGTCATTTCACCTCCCCCCCTTGCTATCTTCACCCCTTAAATGCCTCTGATAACTTCCTTTTACTCCACAAAGCTGCAAAACTGAAGGGATAGAAATCTATACTTCTAACTCTCCTTAAACGTGAGATGATTTGAGAAATGGGATGCGATCTCAACATTAGACACCTGTTTGTCTCTTTGATATGAACCTAACTCCGGTTCAGTCAGGTCTGTGCAGCCCTCTCTCTTAGGAAATGCCAAAATATGGAGATGCACAGTCCCATGCGGGAACGGGCATGGGCACACATACACCCACACAAAGTCAAATTCACAGAGCACATCTGAACTGGAATCAGTCCATCATTTTCACAACAGACACATAAAGTAACTCGGAGGTTCTGTCCCACTAGAACTGGTGAGAGCATTCAAATGACTGTGACAGGTGCATTCACAGTTCCCATTCAAGCCGACAACCCAGATGCGCACACACACACACACACATGCAACTGCGCACAAACAGTGTTCCATTGTTTTTCCATCAAACATCCTCACAAGCGGACCCACCAAACAAACTGGCGCACAAACGCAAACGCAGTTGAGAATCCATTACTGAGACTTCATACAAAAGCTTGCGACGCCGCCTAATCCCTCATAAGTATGCAGGTAGGAGGGCACAGACTCATATAGCTGGAACCATGTCTGTCAAATCCCATCCCCACCAGTGGCAGTGCAATGGAGCAGTATGGGGATAATAGGCAAAAATGAATCCTCTTCAACGTGAGAGTTTGGAGCTCGGGAGTCATTCAGACAAATATATGCTCTTTGAAGTCCATGTAAGTCGGAGTAGGTGGCCAATGCAATTTTGAAGGCAGTTGACTCAAGAGGGGGTATCAATTGTAATTCAGTGTTGTGAGTGTTGAGACAAAATGCCTGAGTTTTTCTTGCAGGCCAAAGGCCTGGAACACAATATTTCAGTCAAATGCATCTAAGCCACATGTGTCAAACTTGTGGCCCGTGGGCCACATTTGGCTCGTCAGAGCTTCAAGACATATGATTGTATAAAGATAAAAGTCTAAAGCATACATTGACTATGAACTCTAACAAATTATACATGCCACTTAGTATGTGTAGCAATACATTCAGCGTGTTTACATTTGCACATGTATGTAAATGCATTATATTTGTAACTCAAATAAATTATAATAAAATATGAAGACAGTTATTTTACAATATGTTAAATAGTAATTACATTCAGTCCCACAATTAAAACCGGCTCCTTGAAAGCAGCCATAATGCTGATATGGCCTTCGGTAAAAATGAATTTGACACCCCTGATCTAAGCCATGCAAACTATGTTGTAGCTGGTAATAGTGCACACAGCTGAACGTAGCCAGAGAGGCCAATAGCATGAAAGACATACAATTACACATAATATGGAGGGTAAATCCATGTCCTTCTAATATATATATATATATATGACAACTTAAGTTAGAGTACTTACAAATAGGAAGTCAAGCGTTTTGTCAAATCCCGATCAGATGTGCGAGGAGCTTAGGAGAATATGAGGAGCCTCCTCAGGGGAGCGGTTATCTCTGCTTCTATAAACACAGAAGAAATGAAAACAGAGCGAGTGAGACACTGCAAACCTCGCACATAAGTTTTCTAATAAATGCTTCAGTGATAGAATTCAGCATCAACATTTCATACAGAGTCTTCAGTTGTGACAGGCTGAAAATGTTTCTGTTTACCACCCTTTTGAAATAGGACATCTGGAGAGTTTCTTTTGTTTTTGAATGAATTGTGGATTTTGTTTGTTTATTTTGTTTTGTTTTGCTTGGTAATCCCTTGCCAAATCAATAAAAGATTTGGGCACCTGCAATTTTGAACAGTGGTAAAACTAAAAAGGCATCGAAAATAGTTCCCATTACAACAGGTTCATCTTATTTTTTCACGAGTACATCGCTTGTTTGTCAAGTTATGCTGCAACAAACTACTAAGAAATAGAACACAGTACTGTCAGGATGGGACTTAAAGATATGTCATGTCATGTCAATGTCAACAGCTTATCAAGATAGCAGGGTATTTGTAACAGAGCACATTGGGCTTTGGGGGTATTAGTGTCACAGTGAATGACTCTGCAGCCGGTCTCAAGTTAGATTCCAACTGGCCACCTTTGCGTCCAAAGGCTCCATCCACTGAGCCACTGTTGCCCCTGCAGCTCAAAGACGGCTCTGTGATAATGTTACCGTGGTAACCTGCCCCATCATCTCTGCTTCTACCTTGAATCAGTAGAAGCTCCCTGACCTCACTGTCACACCGGCATCTTGATCTGAACAATAGAATAAAACAACGCTTGCCAAGTTAAATTCGAATACGTTTCACCACAGCGGAAATCAGATAAATGAATAAAAGCCTGCCTCAGTTGTCAGGTCGTTTGAAATGGGACGCTCACACATGCTCCCATTGCAGACAGAACCTGCTTGTTTCCATGTGTTAGCGGAGCCTTGTTAAACCAGTGACACTAAATGAAACAGTGACAATGCTGATAAATGGGGCACACAAGGACAGTGGAGGTGGTGCAGAGCTGGATAGGCGGAGGGAGGGCAGGCAGTGTGGCTGTATTATTATTATCAGGCTCGGCACACAAAGATGTAAACACACACCCGGCAGCTAATGGACTGGAGGGCTCGTCGGTAATCTCACCTCTCTTCCCCTGGCCTCGACAACGTCCTAACAGGCGGGATAAGCGAGCTGACTAGCTGAGAAAATGCATCATCGCCGGGTGTAAAATTAGCTGCTGTGAGATTGCCAGCAATGCTAAACTACGACCTGTCATGAGAAATGAAGGCCAGACAGTTTATGTGTTGGGGCCAAATGTCCTTATCAATACCCGGCTAAAGGAGCTCCAGGCATAATTGTCAGCTTTATCAGTTCTATTACAGGCCCTCTACAGCCATCAACCCCCAGGGCAATAAATAAACACAGGTACGGCAGAGTTACAGTGCAATAGCCCTGCATCTGGCTTGATATATCTCTAATAAACAGAGCATCCTTCACAAAAGAGAATTACACCATCTATCGCCATGTCTCCTAGAGTGCAACGTTTCCCATATCAAAGCAATTATGCCCTGGGCCCGATACATGCCACTGTCAAGAAATCATCATTTAAACCTCTAGTTGTTAGAGGTGAGTCTCACTGTTGTGTTTAACATTTTTTTGTTATAGGGTACAAGTGTTTATTATGTATCCAAAAAGAAGAAATAGGAGGAAGTTTGAGGAAAACATGGGAAATGTGGAGTTAGGTGTATGCCAGGGGTGGTCAATTATCATTTATTTATGATATAATTTGATGAAATTATTGAGAACATCTTATAGACTATTTATTTATGCATTATCTATATCGTCTTCATTTCAGTAGCAATTACTCTAAACACCATTTTAATAAGAAACTCAAATGGATGTGAAAACAATATGACTTTATAATTATCAAATGTAAGTCAGGAAAATAATTTAACAGTCTCCACAGAAAAATTAAATAATAACAATGATAACAATATTTGAAAATTAGAGAGGTTTGTTTTGTGGACAATACTAGTTAATCTACAAATGGGGGTGGTTTTCTAAAGTGGGACTTTTAATTTGAAGGCTCAGAAAGTGAGGGGAGGCGTTGTTAATGGAGACTACCGAACGCAGTTGTGCTTCCTTGTAGGTAAACATTAAGCATAACAGAATCGCACTCACAGGAAACGGAAGTATCTCAAAATATATTCATATTCATTAAATATTCTGGCAATTTTCATGGATAAACCAGTGCAGCTTATATTCGACTCCATGGGCCACATTGCACAACGGTCTGGGCTGGATGTGGCCAGCGGGACCATGAAATGCCCAGGTCTGCTCTATACCGAAATAGCAACAGTTTCGTATTTGATGTAAATGGTTAATGTAAATGCAACATTTCTGCATTAACTGCAAAATCACAGCAGAGAGCACAAAGATTGGGGAGGGATAAAGAAACTGACATCATTCTGTCAGGGCTTCACATTCATCAAAGTGGTAAACGGATCATTTTGGGTGCCAGGCTGACTTCTGAGGCAGCGAATAATGATTCGCAAACCTTCGCAGATTGTGGTGATTGCAAAAGTGTTTTAAGATAATGTGTTTACCGTACATTGTGAAATGAATGGGATATCAACACAGGTTATGAAAAGGGAACAAAACAAATAAAATAGGGAATAAAATATGGACACAAACTGTCACAAACAGTAAGCTAAATTATTTACCTGCTTGTTTTCCTCTTTTGTTTTTCCCCCTCACAGGACAAAGAGCCATGTCAAACAGTCGAGCGCAACACACTTCAACAGCACTCTTTCGAAATTTGGAAACCACTTCATGGACAGTAAATTAAAAAGACAAAAAAAGTGCCACTTTTGCAATTTTCAACCTGAATTGCTTCCTAGTTCTGTGGAAATTACATCATTGAAAGGGACATAAAAACTCAGACGGATAAACAAACATCACCATTACCTACAGTCAGATCATTCTCGAACACGGAGGATGTCCCTGTTATGGAGGCTAGGGACATAACAGGTCTTAAACACAGCAGTTCTCATGACACGAGCAGCCATTTTGTATCCTAATGTGGTACATAATTTGCCACATGATTGGTTGAAGATTTTATGAGGTCATTGAGTTCGCAAAAGTAATCAAAACTGTGCCTTGGTCAATCTGAAAACTGATCACAGAAATGTACAGCAAAATTGCAGCAGATTTCCGCTTATGCAACTTTAGCTCATTTCCTCAACCACATAACCAGAGGAAACACTTACTGTTTAACTATAAAACTAATAACATTCACAGCATTCAGGTAGAGAAGAATGGACCCAAGAGTTAGACACCGCTCTTATACATGTTGGCATCGACTGCTTTCTGTGATTTATCTTTGACTGAGCAGAACTAACAGCTGCTTGATGGCCACGGCCAACTGCTGTCTTGCTGTTGGCCGATTACTCAGCAGATTACCCGACATGAGGATGTGAATGTGTGAAAACGTGAGGCTTAAATAAATCCTGAAGGTTTTCAGTTTCATTCAGTCTGTGATCACGTTTGTCTCTATATGTAAAGTTAGTAAATATGATACTAGGAGGTACGTTTACCTCAGGAATAGGGCTCATTCTGAGTATTATGGTTTTCATTAAATGTGTCGTCCAGCTCTCCATGAAGATGTAAGTATGTAATTGTTTAAAATGTGTACACACTGCACCTTTAATAAAAGTTGATATCTGCTAAATCCTTGTAAAATAGGTCTCGATAAATTGTACCATCATGGTGATGATGTTTTTTGTCAATGTGATTTTGTATCAAGAAATAAAAGTTAAAGCAATTGTATTGTTTTGGGTTTTTTGTGCTATAAAGCTTTTCAAGGCTCTAACAATTGGAGAATGCCTCCTGTCTGCATACGGGTGAATACTGCAACAGTCTGATACGATAAAGAAAAGCATTTCAGAGGATGCAGCTGTTTTGACATTGAGTGTCTTTGTCGGGAGTGAATTGTGAGGCACAGAAGTAACAGCTTAGAAACTGAGAGCGAGGTGATTGAAAGAAGAGGAGATGATGAAGTGGAGGGGACCGCTGCACCGATTAATATCATTTGCCGGTAAATCCAGGTTCTGCTGGTTTTCCAATCATAGCTGGAGCTGGGAGCCAAAGCGACGCCTCGAACTGGGACGGCTTCGCAATCCCCCGAGCTCAGAAGTATTGTTATGTCTCTTGGGTATTATCTTACAAAGCCCATTATGCCACAGAAACAAAGAGGAGACACGGGCTCAGCACTGTAGTAACTCTGATGTGCACACAGTGACGTGCACACACTCACACACACATACACACACACACACAGCCACATGCACACATAGGGGTTTAATCTTTGCAAAGATATGTATTATCAGTACAAATCCCAGCGTGTCCCCCGGATTACCGATATGTCTGCGTGCAGCTGTGCACCATTAAAAACAGATGTGACATCTTTCTATCATAAATTCTCAGAGACAGATGATGTGAGCGGAGCATATTCAACAATGTGTAAACAATACATAAAAGCACACGCACACACACACACACACACACACACACACACAGACACGCACACTACATGACCCAGTGAAGCCTGTAATTCCTCGTGGCTGTTCAGTGAATTAAACCGCACCATCATAATCACTGGTGCTGTCGGTGGCATATGTACTTGCTTACACAGATGAGAGGCCTGGTCTCCAAAACTTCTGTTAAATGAGCGCACGGAATGGAGTGTAGATGCACACGCTATGCACAAGACTGCACGGTGCCAACGCTGGAGTGTAATTAAGATTTAAAGTGGCATAACAGGACTTTCAAAGAAACAATTGTTTGATGCGAAACATGGCAATGAAGTAAAGCACCACCAATTCTCTCAGCCATGCTAGCACTCGATCATGCCAACTGGTAACCAGCAGCGGCTACCTGCCCTACCTGTTGGCTACCTGCCCTACCTGTTGGCTACCTGCCCTACCTGTTGGCTACCTGCCCTACCTGCTGTAGCCTATTGTCATAGTCATTTGCTTGCCATCAGACACTATTGCTGCTATATCAGTACAATAGACACCACCTGTGGCCAAGAGCATAGGTTTGGATATGAGAGTTTTTTCATAGAATACAATTCATAAAGTACTGTAGGTGACTACTGGGTGTCGCTGTCAATTGATTAAGTCCCAGAAATGTTTCATGTTTCAGCTTTTTGCCTTTTCAGCCTGTTGACTTATTAGGTGATTTTAAACAGTCAAACGTTGCCCAATACAGCTTTAAAGGCACAATGTGTACGATTTTTGTCATTCTTGTCACTTCAATTGGTAGAAAAAAAAAATACAAAACAATTACATATTGACAATTTCATAAGCACCAACATGTATTATTCCTCCACACTACTCTCATGAGCCCATTAATGCATATTTACATGAGGTGAGGGTCCTCTCTACGTGGGCCACCATGTTTTTATAGTAGCCCAGAGTGAAAATACTGTAATGACAACTGAAGTCTACCGTAGGTTCTCCTGCATGCTCAGAAGGGTGAGGTTGAGGGGATGAATACAACATGCAACTTCACCACTTGATGTCACCAAATATCACACATTGCACCTTAAACTGCAAGGATTGCAAGTACCACAGTGGGAAGATTGTGTCAGCTGAAGTGGAAGTGGGCCACCAAAAAGTTCAAAAGGTCGATGCACGTGTGCATGTTTACTGCGTTGTCATTGGCCGTGTGCCGTTCATGGAGCACTAAAAACTACCGAGGGCGTGTTACAAGGGAATACATCCCTGCTCAAAATGACACGACCGCGGCGGCTGTTCAAAGATATCTCAAAATCTGACTCCAGTGGAATCTTCATCTAAAAGCCCCAACTAATCTATGTTTTAGAGTCTAGTCAACATTTCTCTCTGAAAAGAGCCTGAGCCCCACTGGAGAGGGAACTTTCCCAAACCATCTTGGCAGATCTGCTTTTGTAACCTTACAAACTTTGTTGGCGGAGCCCCTGAGAGATTGAAGGCTTTTTTTTGTTTTTTTTTTGCAGAATTGCAAATCCGAGGAAAGGACATACCCTTGACAGTGGCATGCAGTGCATGATCCAATCTGATGTCGATATTGTTTGTTTTTTTGTCTGTAACACCTGTTTGTTTTTATAGCTTGCAGTAATCAAAGTAGCTTTACATGGTTGGGATGACTGTGACCTTGATGGTCTGGTGTCTTCAAGATGTGCTGCTGAAGTCAAAGAGAGGAGGGGACCTCCTCACACATTCATCCTCCTCATTGTGATGACAAACACACACCATTTATTTATTAGCAAGTTCATTTTTCTCTCCAAGTATATTTTTGTTCCTTATTTTAAGGTGTGAAAAAACAACACAGTGTAATAGAGTGATCATTTAAGAAATTAACTTTTGACATTTTGTGAACACAATGGAAAGTCTTGAACCAAGTTCTAATGGGGAGATACTGGAAATATTCAACAAGTTTGACAAACCTACATATAAACAAACTAAATAATCCCCATGTGACACAATAGCCCTTATTTGTTTGTGATTCATCTTCACTCTCATTTCCTACTGAGCAATGTTGTTAGTTTAAAGGTGCGATGTGCAAGATTTCAGTCATTTCTGTCGCTTCTAAAGATATTACAAAACAATGATATACCAACATCTTCATTAATTTATAATCACTTAAATGTTGTATGTTTTCCCATTAACCTTAAATGAGCCCATTAAAGTATATTTACTTGAGGAGGGGCTCCTCTCTATGGGGGCCGCCATGTTTGTACAGAAGTAAAAGTGGATGTACTAAACATATTTTGGGTTTAAATGGCAACTGAAGTTTACCATAGGTTCTCCAGCATGCTCAGATGGGTGAGGTGATACATACAACATGCAACGTCAGGTATCACCAAATCTTACACACTGCACCTTTAATGGACACATTAGTAGATTATAGTGAATTGGTTTTGTATCTCTGTGATTTTTAATACATAAAACACAGAGAAAAGAAACATTTTATTAGATCAACTCAGGTGTTGCATTAATATGTGACCTTTAAAATTATGCAAAGCAGACATATGCTCTTCAAATGTTATTCTGTCATTTTGTGAATTTTCTGTGGAATTGCCAAATTCCAAACTGCTGATTTTGTATCTAAGCACTGTCATACCTTGATGAGTTGTCCAAACATTAATTAAAAACTTTAAAAAAGGAAAAGTAAGCACTTTTAATGCAGCAGGTCATTGATTTAGCTTGCATATATTTGGGACACTGACGCAGGGAATCTGCAAAATGATAGACGATGGAACCCTGATGATGAATATGTGTGGTTGCACCATGAATAATGTTAAAATGCAAAACAACCTCGCTGAATTTGATCAGGATACAAGCAAAATTGTAACCTTTCCTCAGACAGAATTTTGGCCGGGCTTCCAGAATTGTTTTTAAACTTTGCAGCCCGTGCAAGCAGCCACTGGGATCTACTAGCATACAGCTCTAGATCAATGATCATTGTGAAATATTGATATTGCCACAACATTGTCTTTGTAGTGTTTTGATTGATGGAGCCTTTTTGATAACACGTTCACTGACATTTCTAAAGTCAAAGTAAACAAAACAGGTGGCTAACCCACTGTGGAGAAATGGAGGAAGGAATTATAGGCCACACACTCACCCGGGTTTAAATTGGACAGTGGAATAAACCTGAATATGTCATCACCATGACTCAACATGGCACTTCAGTGGTCATTAAGTAGACAAATGATGGTTCGGGGCCCTGCATAGCGGAGGCTGTTGGAAAATGTTGCATGTAATTGCAGGGAGACCAAAAGGACTATGAGAAAGAAACATAGAGCATCCTGTGTTCATCCATTTTCTGAAGAGCTTACACCCTCCATGGACGTATGCCACTGGAGCATTGTCCAGCGTGTATTAGTGCATTCACTTGGAGGGAATATGCAAACTTCATGCAGACAAAGGCTGTGTTGCTTATAATGAAACTCGTCCTCATGTTCTGTCCACTGAACCACACTGAAGTGCAGATACAGACAAAGAGGGATGGACATGCAAAGGAGGTCCGAGATGAGAAAGAGAGTATTAGGGACACCAAAAGGATTGCTGGGGAAATGGAGGATACAAAAACAGACACGAGACAGGGCGAGGACAAAGGCCAGTTTACAACAACAATAATATTTTCAAAAGCTGACATGTGGGATTTAGTGACATCTAGGGGTGAAGTTGCATGTTGCAAGTCATGTAATTTTAAACCGCTTATCCAGAAATCTGGGTTGCAGGGTTTTTCTACCAGTGCACATTGGGCCACTCAGTGTTGGGGCCGGTGACACTGCAGCAGGGTCTGAGCGGGATTCAAACTTGTGACCTTTTCTTCCAAAGCGATCTGCTCTAACCACAGAGCCACTGCTGCTCCTAAACATTCATACTATCTATCACATATCTATTTGCAGCACTTTTCAGTTTTAAGTGCAAGGGACAATGTGGGGTTCAGGATCTTGTGCTAGGACACCTCAGCATGCACAAGGTGGGAATTGAACCCCCGACCCTCTGATTAAAGGACAGATCCTGTGATTTGTGAATGCGGGCTATATAAATAACGTTTGATTTGATTTGATTTGATTTGATCTGTCTCATCCAACAGCCACAGCTGAAGTTGTGTGTTGTAGATAGACCTCACCTCACCCTACCTGCCCAACTAGGTAGGAGGTAAACTTTAGTATTGGTGTTTACTGTATCCATTCTGGGATACTGAAAAATGCTCTATGGCAACCTTCATTGAAAGAACCTGCTCTTATAATAAAGATAATGGGTTTATTCTAGGATAATGGAAACAAAATTAGTGTGTTTACTGAAAAAGGAAAAGTCAAAATCCTGATTACTTTGTATTTCATTTCCGCCAAATTTTACATAAAGTGCATTTAAGGGCACGGAAGTCTGACTCAAAACTGGCTCCTTCTCTCCTGCAGGTTTTATAGTCTCTCCATCTTATTGATAGAAAAAGGTTCAATGCCAAAAAACAAAATGCACCGAATGCAAAAAGTTCCACATCATGCTTCAGTTTCCATTAATTCGATATAATTTCTGTGACATTTCAGCGAGCCTGTACTAATTTTTGAGAGCCTCTCGAGGCTGCAGACATTCACGGCACACTTAGACTACTGAGATACCGCTGAATAAGTCATGCTTCACTCTTATGCAAGGCTCTTTTTACTCTGCTTCCAAGGGAGCCATGAGGATTATTCTAAACTTTCATGACTTCCGAACAATTGCAGATTATTTCATACCCTCTCGGGTGCATGTCTGGGGCTTACTATGAAATTACGCTCCATTATGAGGTTATTGTGAAGATTATGTTTTTTTTTTGTCCTATTGAAAAAGGAAAAAATGGCATTAGCAGCTATTTGCCCGGGTTGTTGAAGCTGAGGGCTCAGTAGTCCAGGACAGATGGGACAATTGATGGATGTCTGACATAATCTGTAATGTGGGGTGATTACTCCTGCAGGCTGACCTCACTGTATCCTGGTGCCATCGCAGACAAGCCAAACAGCGGACTAAAGAGGTCAATAAACAATCCTTCACTTCTTTACTCTGCATTATATATTGATGATGAGATTTTCTTGCATGTTTACGGCCTCTGAAGGCAGCAAATATTATTTGTTTGAAGCTAAGTTGGCCAGATGACATTTTTTTTTCTTACCAGAGTACGAAGTGTTTTCACAGGGGTAGAAACTTTTTAATCTTTCAGCATGGAGGCAAACTGGATTACTCTAACCGTGTATGATGTCTGGGTGTGTATCTGAGTGCATGCACGTATCTGTGTGTGTGTTTCCCTTTTTTGGCGCATGTAAACATGCTGTACCCTGGAAAAGCTAATACCATTAGCACGACTGTACAAGTATCCCCAAGAGTGAGTTCTCAATACATAATTCAGCAGACACATAAAAACTTTAAAATGTGGATGCTTTTTGGTGTTTGTTTGTGTGCTAGTGGGTGGCAGGAGAGAGGAAAGAGCATCAAGGAGTATTTCATAAAAATCATCACACCATGCACTTATATCTAAACTACTCAATCATTTGCCCACTTTCCCCCACAGTGGGATCTTCCATGGCACAATCAAACTTCCAATTTTGGTATCACATCACACTAAATAGGGGAGGGAGGGGCGGAGGGGGGGTCATTTTCTCATGCAGGACAGACATCTGCAGCAACAACTCAATATCGCTTTAAACACAATTATTTAAGGAGGCCGCTTTCCATTATTCTGCCGCGAGGTGCCAACAGCATGGCATTGGAAAACAACTTAGTTCTGGTCCCAAGGAGTCTCTAAAAGGCTGGTAATAAGAGTTATTACTGTGTCTGGGGGAAGTGATATCCATGCAGACTGGAGACGCATTTCTCCAAGTTGCCATTTACACCCACCTGCTGTTCCCTGTCAGTTCAGATGCAGTGCAACCGCAATAAATTATATTAAAAAAAGAAATGCAGGGAGAGTTACTATGGCTGTTTAACTCTACAACTTCTGCACAAATGCACATTTGTCAACTCTACACCTGATGGCCTCGCATGCTTAAGGCTGCTGAGCATGAAGAGGACAATATGTTCTACTGCAGTCCACAAAGCAATGTACATTTAACTCAAATTGCCCATGCAGTGCTATTCCATGCAAAGTCAATGCAATGCAATGCAGTGCAAATCAAAGGAATTTTAACCATAGTCAGGATTGTTTATTTAGGTTTCTAGTACAGAATTGTGACAATAAGGCTCAGAGGAAACATTGAAGCTCCTGTCTCTTTAAGAATGCCCCCCCCCACACACACACACATACTTTGAATAAAACCCACTACCCGACTCTCACCGGCCAACTGGCCCAGAGTATTAAGACTGTTCAACTACTTCCAGACCATATAAGAAATGCCAATGTCCATTATCCAGCTTTATTTTTATTAGATAATGGATATTGGCATTACCAAGGCATTATGCAAATAAGCAGCCGTAAGATGTCACATGACATCACATCCTCATCAGTATCAGACGCACAACAAACACAACATGGAGCAGAGAAGCTCCATAATGCAGACATCTTTTTCGATTACTTTTTCGAATAAATTTTTACCGTTTATATAAACAAAAACGTATTCGAAAATAGAGGAAACCTCAAAAAATCATAATTGCTCATCTTTACTCCATTGATGATTTTGTTGAATGTCAACAAAAATAAAAAGTACTGCTTTTGCTGTCATTTCATGGTGATACACTAAATGTCTACAAAGGTCCAGTGTGTAAGAGCAAAGGCCATAAGAGATGGATCCTGCGACAGAGAGATGAGAAGGAGCAAGTGAGCAAGACAGAGGAAAACCAAGACAAGTAGCCAAAAGCCTGTGTTTGCCTCTCGCAGGAGCCAACTGTCTGCTGCAAGGCTGTAGCCTGCCGCCGGTCAGTGAATGAAAAGCTTTAGAGGGTAATTCTGACAAATACACAAATTGTTTATTGATGTCTCGTCATGCATCCGTTGTCTTATTCACTTAATCCCACTCTGGGTCACAAAGGTGCTGGAGCTTGTCCCAGAGTAGCTTGTGCAGCAGGCAGGAGGGAGAAATACGCTTGACAAGCTGCCAGCTCGCAGATGGACCGACATAGATAGACTCTCGCTCGTCTCGCACTCTCATCTATGGACAATCTGCAGTCTCCAGTCGACCTGACATGCACGAGTTTGAACTGTAGCAGAGCAGGTAAATCGGGCAGCTGCAGCAGAAAGCAATGAGTGCGTGTGGATCTCTCCGGCTCTAAGCGCCAGTTGTAACGGCTGCTGCGCTTTTTTACCTCATGCACTGGCTGGATTTAAAAACTACTGCTCACATGAGATGCCAGTATCTCTTCTAACCCAACACTGCAGAAAAAGTACTGTGTGTAAGATTTGCATTTTGCAGCTTTTCCCCTTACCTTTCCTACCTAAGCTTTATATAGGAGATACAATGGGAGTTTTATATTATTATGGTGTTTTGTTTGTCTATTCTATTCGCATTAAAAGGTGCAGGGTGTAAGATTTAGTGACATCTAGAGGTAAAGTTGTATGATGTATCCATCACCTCACCCTCACCCTTCTGAGCATGCAGGAGAACCTATGGTAGACCTCAGTTGTCATTAAAACTTCCACAGTGGACTACTGTAAAAAAAAAACATGGCGGCCCCTGCAGAGAGGACCCACTCCTCATATAAATATACATTAATGGGCTCATTTAAGGTGGGTGACAAAAACAAAAAGCCTTTAGGTTATTATAAATTCATAAAGTAAATGTATATTGACAAAAATGACACACTGCACACCGAATCTTACACACTGTACCTTTAAAGGGCCTTTTCTTGGTTAAACAACAAACGTTACAATATGCTCAATTAACATTTGATATGATTTTCGATTCAATAATTAATAAAGGGTGTAAAATCAAATAGTACTTTTTATTTCAAATAGAATAGTCTTATAGACAACTCAGATTTCTTGAGCGGGAACAGCAAAACACAAAAAATAGAGTGAATGAATATGTGAAAAGTATGTTCACGCTTGAATATATTAAAGCCATAATACTGCAACATCTCTGGGACTGGTCTGTGCATCAGCTGTGTGTCTGTGTGTTATTACACCACCAAAACACTAGAAGGCACAGAGCAGAGAGAGACGCGTAGCCCGGTCACTGCCATCTCCAACACAGAGTGACGAATAACATCGATCATGGCTTGCACCACCTGCTGTTTATAAAGGGCATTGCAATTCATCATTCTTCTGCACGGGCTTCAGTCAAAACTCATTTGTATCAATTTTCCACTGACTCGTGATGCATCGTTACCTCTCTAATCTTCGTCGATAGAAACCACTTTCAAAAAGCAATTTCCAAACTACAGAAAATACTGACTTCACACACACATTCGATGAAATATGAACTTGCGTAGGTTTTTCTTCTGCTTTACGGAGCCAAAAATGTCTGGCGTTCCCGTCTGCCACTTTATCTCCTGAAAATAATTGTAAGTTTGACAATTTAAGTCATTAATGCGGCTTGTTTTAATAATCAAGCATTTCATGCTCTAGTTTCCAGGCAAATGATAGAGAGATCTTCTCTCTTTTCTTTCGTAGCGGCGCCATACCTGAATCACTCGGCGACTCTTTGAAGCTGACAGCCCATCATAAATCTCATTTCAGGGACACTCGTTGTCAATGAGCATCTTCAGTCTGGAGAAATGTCACCCTATACTGCCAGTAGATAATCGGAGATGAGACAAGAGCTGAAAAAACACAAGCCTCCCTCTGTCAAACAGAATGAAACTCATTTCTTACTGGCGTCGCAGTCACTTACCGAGCGCGGAATAAAATTAACTTCTGTTGAATGTCGAATGTTTACTTATTAAAATGACCCCAAAGCCTCCTCTCGCACTGGGCTGCATGCATAAATCTGAGAAGAGCAAACAAAACAATATGATAATAACTTATTATTCTTCACATCACCTCTCATCCTTTGTTCATTTCCATCTCCTTGTGGGCAAAAAAGAAATCTGTGCAAAATTGTGTGTGCGTGTGTGTGTGTGTGTGTGCAATGTGATTCACCGTGTTGGTGCGTCTCGGTGCGCATCGAATATTTCAGCTTCAAAAAAGGTGGATGACTTCCCCTACCTTGGCAGCCTTCATCCCTCCCAAAGCCGACACTGATGCAGAAATACACCAGCGCGTATAAGCTCTGCCAGTGGGGTTACGCCAAACTGCGAGGAAGGATCTTTGTGAACCGAGACATCCAGGTGAAGAACTGCCTGTTTACAAGTCAGTTGTTCTTCCCACTCCAGAGCAGGAGGCACAAAACCAAGACCGGCCCACTAGCTACGCAAGGCAGACTGACTACCTGGATCCCTTCGGCGGGGATGCCTCCAGGAAACTCATGCACGTTATGTAGAACAAACGAAGAAGCAGGAGATGTGAGCCAGGAGTACGTTTCCTCACCGAACAACAGCAACCCGAGTTCCATTAAAGGTAATTTGGGTCATTTTTTGTCACTCCTGTTGGCAGAAAAAAATACTTCAGAACAATTAGATACTGACGTTTTAAAAATCACCAAAATGCATTTTTCCCCCTCTCTACAGGAGGCTGCCATGTTTTTTACAGCAGCCCAGAGAGGACATATGAAACTTCTTTTGAGTTTTAATGAGGACTGCAGTCTACCATAGGTAAACTCCTGCCTGCTCGGGAGGGCGAGGTGATTGATGCAGACTGTAATTTGACCTCTAGATGTCACCAAATCGTACACGCTGCACCTTAAAAAAATCACATTCAAATAATGTATTCTTTTAGAACTGGGAGCTTTCAGCCCAAAGATCCCTATCACAGTGTAATCTGAAGCATATACAGTGTAGATCACTGTGTCTTCTTTGATATAGAAACTTCAATATCAACATTCATCTTTCCTGACATGCCCATATGATGTGCTACAACCAATTCAATGTTAAATCTGTTATTTACGAGTCTGCAAAACAAAGCTACGTATTAGTAAACAACAAGCCCTAAACAACATTTGAAACTAGAATAACCAAGAAAGAATTAGATACAAAATGTGCACCAGGTGTGAGCTACAAAACCTTTATTTATATCTCTGACTAGCATCATTTGGTTTGTCCGGCTTAAAAATGCACCAGTTGTCAATTACATTTCTATAAATGACACTGAATGTGAATCGGGGGACGGGGCTAAAAGAAGATTCTAGCGCACATGCTATTATGGTTAATGTGCATAACAGAAGCCAATACCTCTATTATGCACGTCAACGTCAAAATCCTTACTTATAGTTATATAATTTGAAATTAAACCACAAAGCCATTATATTATGGTATTCATGCGCTACCATCCAAAGAATATGTTGCTGTGTGAACCCGACTGCTTTTGATGTTTCCAGGATCCTGACAAGCGAGACTCACATGTGTTTATGTTTGTATGCAGTTACCCTAGATATCATCTCTTTAATTATTTCATCACCACTCTTTTTCTTGAAGCTCTGCTTCTTAGGTTCACTGCTCTTAAGCCTTTTGATAATTTCCCCTACTTCACATTTGAATGCAGATTTTGTTTGAAGTCTCCATTCGGTATCACTCATTTGGCTTCAAATGCCATGGCTGAGAACATATCAAGCAGTTTTACTGCATCACTAGGGCAGATGAGCCCAACAGCTGTCTGTTGTCCATGTCCTCCTCTTGTTGCCAGCTCTTTGTTATCTGGGTTATGTTGTGAACTGCAGGATTTAGTCGCTCGCAACCTTTAAAAATGCAATTCTTACCCTTATGATGCAGACGTTTGGCAGCATAGATAAAGGAAATTATATGAGCAAAAATAAAACCTTTGAGCTGTATTCAGATATATACTCACCAAAGTACATGATACAGCAGATGAACATTGTTGGCTGGTTACGAAAATGTCAAAATTAACAAAAATGACACGACTTTCATTACACATGTTGAGTCTGTTTTTACACTTGGCAGATTGGACCTTCTGGCAGGCCGGTTCTGGCCCGCCAGCCTTATATTCGACACACCTGTCTCATTTACCCCCAAAATATTTGTCAAACTTCAAAAATGGACGGATTGAAGGGTTTAGAATTGTGGAAAATGTATCGCTACATTTAAAAAAACTGGACACCACGTGTGTGCTGAGCATAGAAACACTAAAAGATATACTGGCCAAATGGTGGTACTGCAACATATGTAAGATTTTTTTTTTTTCCATGGGATCAATATGAGGAAAAAAACAAATCTGTAACAGCAGGTTTCCACTATTCATCTTCTGAGCTTGTGTAAGTAACAGTCATCTCCAAGGACAGGTGATTTCAGACTTAGTCACCGGTTTCATCACAAGTAAAAGCAGAGTTCCCTGAAAAGAGCCACAGTGCTCTCCTATTGCGCAATCAATGTGTTGTCCGCAACAGTCTTCAGGTGCAAACAGGCCTGGAAAATCAGGCACGGAGTCCGTCCACGGCTCAGGAGTGGTTGATGCAGTCTCTGCCCGGAGGGGGTAATGAAGTGACTAAGGGGCTGAGCGTCCCTGACCGGTGACAAGACAGCAGGAGTGAGCGGTGAGGAGCGTGACTGTGGAGTTGTGTGTGTGTGTGTGTGTGTGTGTGTGTGTGTGTGAGTGAGATAGAGGGAGAGGGACAGAAAGTGTGTGAGAAAGAGATACAAGGGGAAAGAAAGAGAGAGAGTG
Organism: Chascanopsetta lugubris; assembly: GCA_016785325.1. Taxonomy (NCBI): domain Eukaryota; kingdom Metazoa; phylum Chordata; class Actinopteri; order Pleuronectiformes; family Bothidae; genus Chascanopsetta; species Chascanopsetta lugubris. The sequence continues at coordinate 82,528 of JAFBJT010108437.1, forward strand.
TGTGTGTGTGTGTGCGAGAGAGTGATGCAGGCACCAAACTGAAGAGTCCAGCTCAGTTAGTTGGCCTAATCGGTCCCCTCTGTTCCCCATAAAGAGCCTCTGCTTTACCTCTGTCATCTTTACTGCCACACTACTGCCATCTGTCAGCCTCTCTCACTCTCCCCCCTCTCTCTCTCTCTCTCTCTAAGCCATCTCTCCGTTAACACTACATTTATGCTCCAGCTTGGTAAACGGTAATCAATGTCTCACAACAGACGACTGCTCATCTAAACGATTTTTTCGGAAGGCCTGTGTGTGTGTGTGTGTGTGTGTGTGTGTGTGTGTGTGTGTCTGTGAGTGTGTGTGATACTAAGAAAAAGTAACGATAGAAAAATACAAAGTGAGAGAAACATCAGAGACAGAGAGACGGAACGAGAGGGAGAACTTTAGAACTTTAACTCCGGGAGATGCGTGATTTGTCAGTTTAATGCTTAAAAACAGCTCATCGGTTAAACTAATTATTCATATTTTACTAATGAGCGATGTCATGTCATGCACACGGCGACACCCCCCCCTTCTTCCCGTGCGAACGCCTGGGAGTTGTAAACAGAGGTGTCAAAAAAAAGGCACATTCATTTTGATTCATTAATCACAGTAAAATAACGTGTCAAAAAAGGTAAACACAGATTAATCATGCTCCTAAATGCTCCCTGACCTAAAGTGGGGGTAAAACAATCCCTCATAAGAAGTCACCTACCTGTTCTCACACTCTCAAGTGTCTTTGTTTGACTAACAATTGATTCATTGGCAAAAACAGACAAAAGACAAAGACTTAATACTTCCGAATGGAATAACACACACATTAGAGATGCAACAATGTATCTATTGAAATGATTATTAAAATAGCTGATAGGTTATTTGGTGACTGTCTGTCACGAGGGTGTCAAAGATATGGCCTGCCAGAGTGTCTGATCCAGCTCATAGAATGATTTTGGTTTACACTGGTTATATTGAGAAAGGACATTTTCAGTACATTGACAACTATACTTATAATTAGGAGTTGTCATTGTTTGTCGGTCATTATAATATGATTTTACTGACCAGGCCTACTTGAGATCAAATTGGGCTGTATGTGGCCCCTGAAATGAGTTGGGCTACTGGGTTCAAAAGCATGGCACATGTCTTGTGTAGATCTTCTGTAAATCGATTGATCTAAAACACTAGGTGGCAGTAGGTGACGAACTGGTCAAATGAACTTGTCACTCTTTTAATAACATATATAGTTCAGCAGTTAGAATTTTCCAAGTTTTCAGGGAATTTTACAAATAAACTCATAGAAATTGTCATATTTTTGTTTTTGTCTATATAGTCGGGGGAAAAAATCAATTAACTTATTATCACAACAGTTGTCTACGAGATACAGGCAAGAGAAGCATGTGAAGCGCGAAACCACGTGAGCAGACACGACTACAAAGCAGCATGGAGCTTTAACACGGCGGGCACAGATGGAATGAGCACCACTACATAACTTATACGATACATGCAGTTAATTTAGATGAGCTCCTCACAAAGCGCGTTATTTATTAGATGAAGGAATGAATGTGAACAAGCAAGGTGAGAGGATGGGTGAGTGACGTCCCATAAAACCAGCGAGCTTTGGCAGCAGCTTGATCTTGAAGACGAGGGGAACAATAACATAACCACATGTTCACCTAAGAACAGTCTGTTGACTTGGGTTTTTGAGGCGTGTTGCTGTGCTTTACGGCAGTGGATCTCAAATGGTCTGGCTTCAGGAGCCACCATCACCCCTCCATGACAGGCTGCTTTAGCACTAGAGGGTATCATCGCCACCTACTGTTAAGGAGTGTGAATCGACGGCACGCCGATACGTAAAAAATCCTCATCAAAATAAAAAAAATCAGGATTCTTTTCTTAACTTCTTTTTCTCCCAGTCAAAGACCAACTGAAAATGTTTTGGGGTCGCGACCCACCAGTTGAGAATCACTGCTTTACAGGCTGCAGATTGTGCCTCACGTTTCACTGGCATTTCAAATATTTTTCGAAGAATTTGATTAAAGTATTCAAATATCCTGCAAAAGAACCCAATTTTCTTCATTTTGTCCAGATTCAAATTGGTGTTCAACCCGAGGGAAATCTGTCGTTAGGAGCTTCCCTGTTATGTGTAAACTCATCCCCAGCATTTTGCATGCAGCTACACTTTGTTTATTTGTGCATCTATGGCCTGCCTGTGTGGCTCTGTGCGCCTGCTGTGTGTGTGTTTGTTGAAAAAGGTGTGAAAATGCCGGCCCGGAATTGGCACCGACTCCTCCAGCCCACAGTAATGCATTCACTTTTGGTACATAAATCACAATCAGCCCATTCTGCCATCTGGGTTACTGCTACATGGCCCTTGTAATGTACATGCTGTGGTTAGACCACCGGCTGAATAAATGAGCAGTCCAGGAAACAAAGCACATACATGTGTGTAATGGACAGTAAGGGAGTGAATTTATGCTGATTCAATTCTTAAAAAAAAAAATGTATCCATTGCAGAGGGAGAAAATCTTTGATTTTGAGTCTCACCTTACTGACGTGAACACATACTGTATACGTGAGTCTGCAGAGAAGTCAATAAGCAGATCTTCAAGCATGACTGTAAGGTCTAGTAACATTTATGTGATCATCATTACAACCTCAAAAATCATAGCCATGGGACATTGAGGCGTATTTGTAGCACGGTTGCAGTTTTGATTGCATCGTGATTTATGTTTAAAGGTGCAGTGTGTACGATTTGGCGACATCTGGAGGTGAAGTTGCATGTTGTATCCATCACCTCACCCTCACTCTTCTGAGCATGCAGAAGAACCTTTGGTAGACTCCAGTAGTCATTAAAACTCAAATGACGTGTTGTACGTCCACATTGGGCTTCTGTAAAAACATGGCGGCCGGCGTAGAGAGGACCTGCTCCACGTGTAAATATATATTAATGGGGCTAATTTAAGGGTAATGGAGAAAGAAAAGGCATTTAAGTGATTACAAAGTCACGAAAATGTCAGCATGTCATGGTCACAAAAATGACCTAAATCTTACACACTGCACCTTTAAACCTTGTTTTGTCACAAAATGTGCATTATTTATGAGCATTAAACTAAAGATAAGAATAATTGACTAATGGCTACACAGAACTTTGCCTCCAGTTTTGCTGATTTACAATCAACAATACAATACAACAGCAATTTTAATCCCATATCCTATGAAATCAATTTTGGAAACGGTCGACAAAGGTCACGGTCCTGACCCAGAGGTCCTGCCTCTCTGACCGATTCCTGTAGACATCAGCATCTAATTGGAAAATTAGAGTCATCGATCGGCCATTGGGACAAGAGGCATTTCTCTCACTTTCCCAAACACCAATTAGCTCAGGATAAATCGTAATCTGAGGCATGCCAGCACTCTCAAGAAGGAAGACACACACACACACACAACTCCCATATACTCACTCACACACACACACACACACACACACACACACAAGCACGGACATGCCAATACACACCATCAACAAGATCAAACCCCCTAAAGGAGTAAAATTGAGCATTCTGAACTGCAGCCAAGGTCACTGAGTAATATCTAAGCTAAAATTGTACTGTAACCCCATGGTCACAAATCATATTCTGGTAATATGAAGTGTGCACACACACACACACACACACAGGAGGCTGGCTGGTGGAAACGGGTTGTATTTCATTGGAGATGAAGGGTCGGCCTCCCAACAAAACAAATATTGCGTTGGAGCGGAAAGAATTTGATCAATCGTGTAGTTGTGATGTATGTGTGGCAAGCGCCTGTGCGTCTCCGAGGTTACACGAGAGGCTGAATCACAGCACAATGAAGCTTTTCTCCATTTCTAACACCCGGAGCTGCCTCTCCTCCGTCTCATCAACTGCTGTTTCATGAGCCACACAGATGCCAGATGGTATTTGGGTAAAAAATGAAAATGTCAAATCTACAAATAATTTGGATAATGTGGAGAAATCTAGTGCCATGTTGAGAGAGAAGAGAGCAAGAAGCAAGAATAGAACTATTGAGAAATACATCTAGCACACACACATATATAAATAAAGGAACCAGGAAAATGTGTTGGGAATGAGCGAAATAAATGCCAATTTGATCTGTAAATCTCCCTCAGATTAAAATATTAAATGCACATGACCGGTAATCTGTGATTATGTGAATATGCTGAACAGAATTAGAAAAGGAGATAAAGACACGACCGTTATTCACGCCACACAATCTCTGTAATGACACTTCTATTTTTTTATCTGCCACAGCTGAATCTGTGAAGGATTATCATGCACTAAACCAATGTGCCATTGTTTCCACATATATACTGGAAACATGTTGGGTTTTGTTTCGTTTTTTACAGCACTTCTGGTGGTGCTGGTTCATGCTCTTGGGTCTGCATTCAGCTATTCAGCAGTGGGGCTTCGGTGCACAGTGGCACGCGTCCAACTTCCAAATGCGTCCTGCTGGCGCATCAAGTGGCTGCGGTGCTCGCAGACGCATCCCACTGTGCAGGAGATGCGTCCAATCACTTTACACCCTTGTAATTTCATTTAAGGAAGCCGGCTCCTCTGCTGCTGCTGCTCCTGCTGCCTCTATAACACCAATGCGTATTTACATATACATATATATATATATATGTATATATTTTACTATTTATCACAGGTGGCAGCAAATAGTGCGCACAGCCAAGCGCGCACAAGGGATGGATACATGGATGCGCGCACGTGCTGCACAGTGATCGGATTTTAATCGTATGATGATGGAACACAATGATAGTTTTAGTGCAATCCTGCAGCCATGCCTTAGTGTCCGAAGACGACCATTCCCACACCTCCCACTGAATACCAGTCCACTTACTGGACGTTGTGCAGGACTGCCATCATCATCATCATCATCATCATCATCATCCACCGGCTGTAAATGGTGTTGCAACTGGCAACAAGTTAGGTGGTGGTGATGTGCAGTCATGAGGACAATGTAAGAGATATTTGCCAAAACGGAAACGCACTCGCAAAAATCATGCACGTGCACAAATACCGGCGCAAAAAAAAACCCTGCCTGTGCACAGTTGTACAATGCCCTCCTCTCTCGAGCATTGCACAGTAAAGTCCCTTGGTGTAATGTAGCCTGGCATCGTGCAAGTCCGGAGGAGTTGCACGTTGCGCGTCTACGCCACTGCACTGAACTTTCTCCTTTCATTAACCCCCTCCCCTCGCCCCCCATCACCCATTCCCCAAAGTCTCACCTCTCTCATCCAGTGCCGGGGTACAGGTGCTTCAGACGTGACAAGTTGCTGAGGGACGCGTGTTCGGCTGTGTCCGTGAGAAGAAGAAACGTGTAGGATCCTCCGTGCGGATGGAGATGAGAGGGACCGACGCTCCGTGCGCCCCCGTCTGCCACCGAGCTGCGCGTCTGGAGGGCTCCACTTCCGAGAGGAGCGCACGAGGGGACGGAGAGAGAGTGCGTGCGAGAGAGAGAGAGAGAGAGCGAGAGAGAGAGAGAGAGAGAGAGAGAGAGAGAGAAAGAAATGGAGTGGACTACGTATAGCCGGTACGGTGCGGAGAGGAAAGCCCCTGGTGGTGATGGAGGGAACCTACAAGAGAGAGAGAGAGAGGGGGGGGGGGGCAAGAAACAGAGAGATGTGTGAGGATGTGCTTCTGTCTGAAAGAGGTGTGTACTTGTGTTCTCCTCACAACAACAACAATGTCGATGATGATGATGATAATAATAATAATAATAATAATAATAATAATAATAATAAATAATGACAACGACAGGGGCAGTGCACTGTGTTAATCTGAAAGTTCTTTAAGAGATCAACATTCAAGAATCCATGTTAGTTTTTTGACTAAATTGACCAAAAATATTTTAAAACATCTCATTTGTTTGTCTTTTTATCAAAATAATACGGTGACAAAATATATATAAATAGAATAATTGATGGTGATGCTCCCACATAATCATAGCAAGCAAGACCACCCATTAAAATATAAAAGTAGAATTCAGGTTCAAACCAGGTTAGTGAAACCTGATCAAAAGTTTTTCATCTTCTTCGTTAAACAAAGTCACCGTCAAATCCCCCCCAGCAGGGTGATCGTTTCAACTGCTCATTCCCTCTTCATCATCAACACCATGGATTCTTGCATCATCATAAATATCTCTCGCATTTGGACAAACTTTAGAGAACCCAGAATAAAACAGAGAGGTGCTAGAATATAAAACAGACGGGCAGTTGAAGTGGCTGAAAACAACAGAAGGGAAATGAGGAAACAGAGGAGCACAATGGAGCAGTGATGAGGTCCAGACGTGACATTCAGATGAATTTTCCTTTGGACAATTGAGAAGGTGAAAATGTCAAGTGTGCCTGCCTCTTTGAAGTGGCCCTTCTGCTAATCAGAGAGAGTGCAAAGTGTGTGTGCCGGCGGAAATCAAGAAAATGACAAAAGGGAGAGAGACAGACAAAAGAGGGAATGAGGGTTTCGGTTTTCTTTTTCATCCTCTCCTTCTTCTTCTGTCAGTGGCTGCACATTACCCACAATACCCACAACCAGCCGGGACTCTCTCCGAGGCTCAGTAAGCAAGGTTAGGGGGGTTAGGAAGCTGATGTACCAACAAGGATTTTAAAAGCCGGTGTGCACAGAGCGCTGAGCCGCTGAGGAGATGAGAAAGACAGAGAGAAAGACAGAAAAACAAGGCGGAGGGATTTGCTCTCATTTGGAATTCAAGACTCTATAGCTATTTTTTAGACATATCCTGTAGAGGATCTCCAGATAATCAGGCCTGGCCTCTGCCCACAGTTTGCCATTCACACATGCCCAATGCAGTGGCTCACAAAAGCCAAAGAGCCTTCCTTAGGATCTGCTGCTGTTATATTATGATCGAACATGGCGCAATCAGTCATAGGCAATTCAGAATCAATTAGAATTATTTGGTAATGTGAATTGCACTTGTTATTTTTTTTTTTATATGCAGAGAAATCCTAGACATGTAGTGTTTGCTTTTTGTTTTACTCTTGTTTACTTTTCATAGATGCCTAAAATGTTCATAAATATCTACAAAAGTAAGATTTTGTGACATCTATAGGTGAAGTTGCACCCCTCAACTTCGCCTGCCTTTTGAAGCAGCATGTAGCAGAACCTAGTTATCATTAAAACTCAAAAGATGTTTAGTTTGTCCCTTCTGGGCTACTGTATGAACATGGTGGAGCAATATGGCCGCCTCCCTTGTGAGGATGCTCCCCTGATGTAAATAGTAAGTGCTCATTAAAGGGCTGTGAAAACAACACATGTGCACATTCAGCCGATTAAACTCATCACTTTCTTTTTTTTTATACAAAAAAGAAACATTTTCACTTAAAGGTGATGTGATGGATACAACATGCAATTTCACCTCTAGATGTAACCACATCTTACACCGTGCACCTTTACCGTATAATGTCTTACATTTGGACATATTTGATATCGTGTACAGTGGGGAAAGTGACACGTGTTAGATACATCTTCTTCGTTCACACACCCTCTTGAGTTGGGGGTAATCACAGAAAGTCTACAGAGACTCCAAAGGCTCTAACTCTGACCTTTGGACAAAGTCTGGAGGATTTTCAGTATCCAGAACATGTCTGAAGAAAGCTATGACCGACACGCGTTGTATCAATAACTTAACAGTTGGACCCACTGGCAGAAACAACTCTGTTTAACATGGGCAAAGCATGAATTGTTTTAAGAATTCATAAGGTCATCACCTTGCCACTTAGCAAGCCTCTAGCCTAATGTCATTTAGACCCTGTCTTGTCAGTGGCAATCTAGTTCAGCTTGCCACGTAAGTGAAGTGTTGAATTTTGATGAAATCCACAGCAACACAAAGGTTTTGTCATGTAATCATCTTTTTCCTCCTACAGCTCTACCTTTACACTCGGTATATACTCGCTGTCCCCGGTCATTTTACATAGCTGCCTCTTGGGGCGACGGGAGAGGAGAGAGGCTGACGGGGTGGGGGCTTCGAGAGCGCTGACTAAGGGCATGTCTGTTTAATATTACATTTTTCTTCGAGCGGCGAGGTGCTGAAACACTGCCTGCACCTATCGCTCAAGCCCATAATGGGAACCGGAGACCAGCAGCTACAAACATAAATATGTGTGGATATAGTACTGTTAGACACAGCCAGCCACAGATCAATACAGGCCAGAGAGAGGGTGAGGGGGGGGGGGGGGGGGGAGGGGAAAAAGGGGGGGGGGGGGGGGGGGGGGGGGGGGCATGGGTAAAAAGGTCTGTAGAATGTAATGGTGGTGTAACCAGGACACTTCACCTGTGTTATACACTCTGTCTTACCTGTGTCAACTGACTGAGACCAATCTTACTGAGGACATGGTCTCCTGCAGAAGCACTACAAAGGTCTGCAATCAATCAGTCAGAGTTGAAGTATATAGCCCACATTCAAAAATCACAGGGCTTCACAAGGTGAGTAACATCCATTGTCCTCTGCAAGAGTAAGGAAAAGTGTGTGACATATGAGGGTTCCACTCTCAGGATGGACAGACGTGTGCTAGATGTCAAATGGAAACAGACAACAATGATATAAACAGCATAAGTGTGGATATATAAGTCCACTGGGTCTGAGGCCATATAGAAAATATGTCACATGTTCACTGTTTTTTTCTTGTATCTCTACGAGTGGTAAAATTAGATTTTTACAGTTTGGACATGATTCATGTGACTCAGATTATATAGGATTATCATGATAAGAAAACCAGGTAATCTAGATTTGTTTTGTAGCATACAAAATTATGCAAAATTAAAGAACAGGATCAAAGAATAAGAATAATCGAGCAAATATGTATTATATCTGCATATGGCATCAAATCAGTTAAAGTAAATGAAAAACATAATCAAATTAGTTTTTATGCTTGATATGTCACCTATATCACCCTGCTGCCATTTGAAATAAATACTATATTTTACAAAGAACAAATAGATTCATTTGAAGTATTATACCCATGTCCTACCGTTTACTTACAGATCTACAAATTACATTGAACGGGTGTCTATTATTGCAAGTTCCTACACGCTTACTAAAGTATATATCATAAATTACCATGTCATGATTACATGTACAGAGCCGAGGAACCACTCGTTATATTACAACTGTCATATTGTGTCATAATAGCAGGTATAGGTTAAAAAATAATGTGAGCAACTGTTCATGGCTCCCTGCCTGCTCATTTCAGAATGGAAGATCACAGGAGAAAGCTGCTTTAAGGCTGATCCTAAATCAGCCTCTGAGACAACTTCTCTCTCTCCTGCGCACAGTCTGTTGATTTCCAAACATCAAGCTTCAGGAGTGCAAGAATGAGACCTAGTTTAGAGCTGATCAAACATCAGGAAGACCCTTTGTGAAGCTGCTTATTTTCAAACAGCTGGCTGAGAGAGAAAGAGCAGCCACCACTAACTGATGCCAAATCGGCACAATGGACAAGGCTTCATTTTCAAACACAGATTCAAGCGGAGATTTTGGGGAAACACATAATGGTATTTTGTAAAGAAATGCATTTCAATTTGTGTCACTTCTAGAAGTGGTTTATAGTCTCTAGTGTTCAGAAAATTATATAGTTTCCTTGTGCTACTCAAGCTGTAGCTTCTGTTTTCCCTCTCTCCCTGAAACATTCCTTCACAAAGCTCAGACTGTTCTGATTGGCGGGCAGGCTCTGTTTTCTGTAAGTGGTTAACTCCTCCCATGTAATGCAGGAATAGATATATTTAGAAAGAGCTCCCTGCCACATAACATAGATCGCCCATATAATCTAACAGAGTACAGTTAAATTGATAAGAAATGCATCATCTATGAGGTGTGAATCAAAGTTCAGAACCATGGACAGCTCTATATTTCTAGATGGACTGTGTGGGCAAGAATTTCATCAGTGCAGATTCCTACCTTGCACCATGGTCACAGTTCATCCTAGTTGAATAGCCTTCTGGGTCAATCAATAATTACTAGTGGATGTGTTTTATTTACCTGTTCATTCACAGCTGCTCACTTGGCAGTGACCTGGGGATAAAGGTGCAAATCAGGACCACAGACAGCTCCATATGTGATATGAATTCAGTTATGGCAAAGAGATACAACAAAACTCAGTCCAAATCAGCATCATGGATAACTCTGTATTTACATATAGAAGACTGTGGACAAGGGCTCTTGCAGTGCTAATTATAATTCAGCACCATGGACAGCGGCTCACTTTCAGACATAGGATTTTGTAACACATTTTCAAAATCTCCACATTGGCACGGAGGAGAAATGAGCATAACACGGACTTATGCACATATGTGACAATGAGCCAAAAAGCTGAGCCCAAATCAGCACCATGGACAATGACTCATTTCAAAACATAATGCTGTGGTGGAGAAATCAGCACCATGGACAGCTCTCAATTTTTGAGTTCGAAAAATGTGGCTGCTTTAAGACCTACTGCGATTCAGCACTACGGACAGCTCCCCCGTTTCAAATACAAGGCTGTGGGAGAGAGCCACATCAAAAACAGATTTCAAATCAGCACCATGGACAGTTCCCACTGGGTTCTGCCAGCCTGGGTTGCTTCAAAGCAGATCCCAAATCAGAACCATGGACAAGTCCTCACTTCTAGAAGGAGCACTGATAGGAAAGAGTGAAATTGAAGCCGATTGCATACCATTCTCATGGACCACATGAGTTATTCATACAATCTCACTCCACCAAACAGAATTTCCTTTCTTATGATGACATAGGAAGTAATCCGCCGAGTCGTAACCGACTGTGACATTTTTATCTACCCCATCGCGCCTCCTCTGGGTGGTCAAAGTTCTGGACAAAGAAGTTGAGAGGCATATCTAAAAATTGACATCTGCACCTCTCTTTATAATTCTACACAAAGAGGCTCATTAAAGTACAGTGAATGTGTGAGAGGAATGTGTAGTGAGCATAAGGGACAATGTAAAAAAGAACAATTCTTACATTAAAGTATTAAAAATCTGACAATGAAAATGCCGAAAAAGCTTTTTACAAGTTAAAGGTACTTTATGTCTAAATGACTCAGGACGACATGATATGTTCACCTGCCCTAAACCTAAGTCTGTGGTTCTGAATGGTAGCACCATCTTAAGTTAAAGGTGCAGTGTGTACGATTTGGTAACATCTAGCCCTCAGTTGGCATTAAAACTCTAGAGATGTTTAGTATGTCCACACTGGGATACTGTGAAAACATGGCAGCCCCCATAGAGAACACCCGCCCCTCATGTAAATATGCATTCAAGGGCTCATTTAAGAAAAGTTGTTGGTTTGTAATTGTGTTGTAATATTATTTTCTTCCGGTAAAAGTGACAAAAATGAACAAAATCTTGCCGACTGCACCTTTAATAGTGCAACAGTGTCTAATATCTCACAGTCAAATACATGGCTGGCAGCCTCCTCAACACAAAGTCCCTTGCCAGTTCACTGACTCACACTAGAGACAGGTCACCATGGCTACCCCAAGTCTCCAGCCCTGATCGGTGCTCTACTAGCCCGACAACTGGCATTGCCTAAACAGAATGCTGATGTGCATCACTTCACTGCCACAGGTGTCACTATAAACAACCTGATGCTCTTTAGAAGTAGTCAGTTTTGTTCTAAAAAAAGAAAAAAAAAACTGTTGATATGTTGATGAAAATAAATAACAAAAAGCATAACAAAATAAATGAATAAAAACATCAGGGTCAATTCAGAGGCTTAGAAAAAAATATAAACAAACTTTTAAAAAGACGAACACATTTTCCTTGTAGCACAACAACTACAACAACTCCATCACTTATTAATTTAATAAAGATATCTCCATGCTGTGAGTCAAATTATGACAGCTTTGACTCATTGTTCACTCTATAGTCATTGCTGGGCCATTTCAATTAAATTTAACTCAATCCAATAAACTTTATTTATCCCTGCAGGCAAGTTTTCAAAGTGGATAAAAAATACATTAAAGCAACTTGAACGCATTATGAATATAAAGGGTTACCAATTCACAAAACACAAACCTCAACCAGCTCTGAGCAGAACTTTACCTCCTCGCTTAAAATTACAATGACGTCTTATTATTTTCAAATCACGTCTTAGGACTAAACAAGCACAATTAGCAGTAAACGTCAACACCGCGAGGTGGCTAAGATGTTCAGTCACACATTAGCAACAAAGGCAATTTACCCTGAGAGGAGAAATAAAGAATAATAGGGCTGCAATTATCAAGCCTTGGAAAATTGCTCAGATGTCACGACAAATTAAAACAAGACAGTGAAGCTGGCACAAAATGGAGCAAGGGCAACCTGCAGCTCCTCGGTCTGACTCTATCTATCTATAGTTGCACAGGAGAGCCTTCCGAGCGGTGTCAGAGTGAGCTGCAGGCCCTGGTTTTAAAAAAATCAGCACATCTGCCAGACATACCCCTCTCACTTTGGAGGGATCAGAGAGGACCAACGAAGGCCTAAATCAATAGTGCATCATCCCTGTTTTACTGTGTGTATTTCAAGCAGCTACCCTCCGCTTGCAGTCCCCCCTTACAATGCTTGTACACACTGGTTCAGTGTGTGACAGTTACGATTTAAGAAAAGGTTTTTGCTATTGTTATTTGTTAACTATGGAAAACAGACAATAGCTATATGTGGGTACTTTTTATCATCTTATATCTCTTAAGATTAAAAGCAGACAAAGTGAAGAATCCATCTACTTCTATTGGTCATAGTAAAGTGGTTTTTCATTGATTAATATAATTTTACTGTAACATTATGGTAAGGAAATGCATTGTGGTATAATAATATAATAGATTCAGACAAATGTTATTGTAATCATCTAAAATATCAGAAAAAACATAAAGGCTAATACCACTATCTCTGTAAAGGGCACAGAGGATTCTTGAGACAGTGTCAGTAGTTTAGCCAATCAAGCTTCACCGTTTTAACCATGCGACCTCAGATTCCACTGTCCACATCCCGCTGTCATATGGGCACCCTCCCAGTTTGCCTGTGTAGTTCATCTGAAACATTAACTGCTCGACTGCTTTGCATCCACGTTGCTGCCTGTTGATAGGGTTTATACATAATAGGTAGGGCGGCAGTGGCTCATTGGTTAGAGCAGTTGCCTTTGGAACCAAAGGTTACTGGTTTGAATCCTCCTCAGACCCTGCTGCAGTGTCACTGGCGCTGACACTGATACTCCAAATGGCCATATGCACACTGGTGGAAACACCCCGCAACCCAGTATAATGGATAAGCGGTTGAAGATGACATGACATGACATTATAGGTATCACTCCATGTTGTGTTAAAGTAATATAACTGGGAAATGTAAAAGTATAAATATTTTCCTGGGATTGTAAATAACATGTATATCATAAGTTGTGGACCTGCCATGTAGATAATATGATTTTGAAAAATACATAATCAAAAAGATATGACAGTTCAATATGTGTCACTTAAGCATTGACGCACACATGGCAGTCAACACCACCCCAGTGTTTCCAGTGTCCTCCAGTGCTGTGACTTGAGGAAAGCCCAGTTATCCCTGTCATTTAGTCGACATCTGATGTGTATCAGCTCCCATCTCTGTGCTCACACTCTGCAGCACGTGGGCAGAAAAGACTTTCAGATATCACTAAGACTCCCGTAGCCCATAGCTCGATCACAGTCGCTCAGCAGGGGTTGTAAAGTGGCAGCACATGATAATCTGCTCTGATCTGATTCTATCTCTTCACAGGCAGAGGGATCTGTTTGAGAGAAAGCCTGCCAGACAAAACTATCTGCTGGATTCTGTGTCACCGTCGCTCGCCCACCTCCATTCATTCGCCTAAACAACACCGGAGCGCGGCGTCGCATGCACTTTAAAAGCGCTTTGTGGCCCAGAGAGAGGAAATAAGAGAGCCTGGGCAGCAATCAGGAACTCACACAGTCGATGTGGAAACGACGGGCGAAGTATGGTTCTCATCAGACGTAATGTTGCTTTGCCACGCACAGTGGAGCAGAAAGTAGACTGACTCAATAGCGAGCAGTCCAGGAGACTTAAAAATAGTCTTTCATATTTACCACATTAATCTCTCCCTGCAGCCCCTCGGAGACATTATACTGGGGGATACAATCCAGTTAGTTTTCCAAAGAGAGCTTCTTCAGTCCTATATTATTCCCAAGTCGTTGCATTGCATCGTGGATACGTATGCGAAGAGGAGGGCCACGATGTATAAATGGAGAAATGGAGCAATATTCTGCCATTTTAACAACATTTTGTATGTGCTGTTTGGTATTGCAATTGCAGGGATAATAAGTAGATTCTTATTGATGCTCCTGGTTCCTAACCTTTCGATGTTCCTTCAGTTCACATCAAACTCTCTGCAAACATTGAAAAGCAATAATAAAACTCACATTAATCTCAAAATAGCTGTTGACTCATCAGCCACAGCAAATCCAAACATGAGAAAAAGTGTGGATCTTTCATAGACACTGCATCACTTTCTTTATTTTTTTTTTTTTTTAAATTAGAGACTTTCATGTCACTTTGGAGAACTTTACGAGCCTCATTAGTTCCTGTATTTCTTCATGAATAAAACTGAAATAAAATAATATAGAAAGGACGATGTATTTCTTAACCTTGAAACACAAATTAAATTGAAATGAAAATATCATTAGTGTTTTGAAAACAAACAGGATAGACATCAGAGACATCAATGTCGCCTTGTAATACAGCCTTTTTAACACCAGAGTGAGTCATGAGCCACTATAGCGTATAATCCGGCTCTCATCCACATTTGTTCTTTTGTTGACTGAATCGCTTTATTTGTTTTAACATCCTTTGGTTTTATTAAAGGGTAACCTGAAGTTTTACACGCGATAGCATCTCAATTTTTGCTAATTTTATACACAGAACAAACATAGAGAACAAAGCAAACACAATCCTTCAATCGTTAAATCATTTTTAAGCAACACAACAACAAAAGAATAAAAGCCTCTCGATCAATTGAGGTACAAAACATTTTGATCCCTGTGCTGAATAAATAGACTCCGTCCCCGCCCAACAGGGAATAGCGAAATGCATGGTCATGACAGCTAATTACTGCTGTCAGTGAAAAAGCCCAGAGTCATAATTTTAATTTTTGAGTGGACATCTGTCTACCACTGTATATAAATGGGTGGAGGTGAGTGTTGATCATTTATTATGTTTGTAATATGGGAAATGGACTCCTTACTTCTGGCTTTGAAGAAAATCTCCTGCTCGCTGACCACTGTGGTGAGGGGGCCTCGGTTGTGTGGCCCCGGTTGTGTGGCCCCATGTGGTGCCGCAGTGGAGCAGTTTTACGTGGCACAAGGTCGCAGCGAGCTCTGATTGACACGCACGACTACTGCCTTTGCCACGGAGAGGTCTGAGTTGGCAGCACCTCCCTCTCTGCGCACCTCAGATGGTCATCAGTCATTCATGAGTCCGCTGCCACATGACAGCCTGACACGAACGGGCAACCTGATAGATTGACCAGAGGGGAGATGGAGAGATTTTTCAAAATGTTGCCCAACTGCCTCATCAGCTGCTCTGCAAAGGACGTTAAGGCATCTCAAAACGCCAGTGGTGAAACGTTTATGAGCACCTTATAATAGTAATAAAAAAAAATATATATATATAAAATAATAATAATAATAATAATAATAATAATAATAATAATAATAATAATAATAATAACAATGATGATAATAATACAGAGGCAGCAGTGGCTCAGTGGTTAGAGCAGTTGCCTTTGGAACGAAAGGTCACCGTTTCGAATCCTCTTTGGACCCTGCCGCAGTCTCAGTGATCCTGACACTGATACCCTGAAAGGCCCTATGCGCACTGGTGGAAAGGCCCCCCGGCCCGGATTACTGGATAAGAAGTTGAAGATGACATGACATGGCATGACATAATATTGAAACATTTCAAAGAAGCAAATTGCCATGAAGTAAGAGTGAGAAAAAGTAAGAATTTAAATTTAGATACTGGGAAGTGTTCAGAAAACTATGACAGATAGAAAGATAGATAGATAGATAGATAGATAGATAGATAGATATTATAATTCAAAGATGATACTAGACAAGGGATCACTACAAATGTTTTCAATAATTCTAGTCAATCGTTCATTATTTTCATAACCCAAATATATTCCAATTTAAAATCTGAGGTGATAGTGACATAGATATTGATACAGTAGATGTAGTGGGCAGTGATGTAATAACAGTAAATGTCTGTGAATGGGAAAATGTAGTTTTCTTGTTGGTTTTTGCAATGTGCTTTAGGCAATAAAAACCCTCCATCTATGCTCAAAACAAATACCTAAGAGCACTAAAAAAAGCATAAATATGCAGGACCTTTAGCAGCGAACATTTGAAATAAATGCAATAAATGCAGTGCATGTAGAGGATTTTCTACCTTTGAGCTGGGTGTTTAAGTGCTTTGAGCAGCAGCCACCTCCTCTTCTATCTCTAATAGTGAAATGTGGCATAAAAAGTCATTACACAGACTGAGCCATTACCTCTCTTTCTAAAGATTTAGAACATTTGCATGAAATCACATATGTGAAAGAGGAAATGATGGCGAGGCACTTTTCACTTTTCACTTCCAACGAGTCATGCTTCAGTATTATATGGCAATTACAGACATGGTTCACCTCTATTGGCTTAACCATAAACTCTAATTCTCGCAGAGCAGTGATTAATTTGATTTTCGGAAGCTTTGAGGACAGCGTGGCTCCATAACATATTTAAATTTTTATGGGGTAAGAAAAGACAATCAACTTCAAAGCAGAAGAAAAACGGTTAAATGACGAAACACCACTGGACATTTTCCTTTGCATAATCAGTGTGCAATTTGTAAATTATGTTCCGCATCACAAACTTAACACTCAACAAATAACACACATATAACCCCCTTCGTGAGCCGACGACAATAACGTAGCTTGCTTTGTATGCACAATAGCTAAAAGCTAAGTGTGCTATTAAAGTTGTTTTGTGGCACCATTACAGGCCCGTCTCTAAAACTGGCATGTTATGACATTAATGTTGATGGTGGTGATTCAGAATGTGCTGACTGGACGGAACCTGGCGCTGATCAATACAGACTGCATGTATGTAAATGCAGTCATTAAATCTTTCTTCAGTTAGGTGTCCGCGGTGCAGGAAACACACAAACGCTACAGCGGAAGACACAAGTGACGAATGAGGGGAGGGATGGAGGAATAAATCGTCCCGTCTGGTTTTAGAGGGACCGGACGCGTCACTCTTTGATCCCCGAGTGAGGAATATGTTTGCATGACTCAGCAGCGGTGATTAAGCGAACTTAAGCATATGACAACATCTGCCGCCGATGAATGCACATCCACTCTTGTCCCGCTCGCATCATCCGCGGCAAAGGCACCAGCGTGGGGTTGCCTCCTCATTAACGCCATCCTCATCTGTACGAGGACAGAACGCATGAGCACGTTTAATCAGACAGCCTTGTAGAATCCCCCAAGCCTAAACATTACTTACCTATGCAGCTTGCATAATAATATTCCGATTTGGTTAATGTGTTTGACCTCAGGTACAGTACTTTCTGACTTTGTGTTTCACTGTCTGATAGTCGGTATTTGAAGTTGGGGTGGGGGGGGGGGGTGGGAGAAAATCCAGGGCACTGGCAGAAGTGGAAACTACAACCACACTATCTGACCTCAATTATTTTCTCTGCAGATGAGATAAGAGCGATGAAAACAGATCACTCGCCGTCTTTTGAACACAGTCGGATATTGGGAGTCAAGTTGTTTTGGCCTGGTGCAATTTGTTTACATTCCTCTGCATTTTTTTGCATAATTTACATAAATGGGCTCGTAGCATCCCGGAATACATGCAGCGAGCATGCATGCACTACAACATGCACATGTGTACATCAATTTAAACTTAGGGATCAGGCTGACGTTCTCTATTTTTCTTACTGTCACTGAATGACAAGAACAAATGACCATAACGGACAGTGAACCACTAACAAGAATGCACTGCCGGCATCAGGTGAAATGTGCCCTCATTAGAGCAAACACAGGTATTGCAGTTTGTTTGTTTTGTTTTTGGGGGGGGCGGGGGGGCGATTCCACCTACTCTGCTGCAAGCGTAACACTACACTGTCAGTATGTAGGCTGACAACGCTATCGCTCAGATTCTTTTCTTAGAATTTCTTCAAACTACAATGCCTGGCTGCATGGAGGGGAGACAAGCAGAATGATGCAAGACTCATCCTTTAATTAAAACTAATTACATTAAGTCTTCTACTAAATATTAACTGGTTCTCAAGTGATTCCAACAGTGGAACAGCCGCCCCGCCTCTGTGATTCTGCTCGAGAGGAGTTTTTAAATATTTATTGCAATGATTGAGTTCATTTTCACAATGGAGAATGCCTGTATGTGTGTGTGTGTGTGTGTGTGTGTGTGTGTGTGTGTGTGTGTGTGTGTGTGTGTGTGTGTGTGTGTGTGTGTGTGTGTGTGTGTGTGTGTGT